>JAJOOS010011855.1:0-47865 GCA_029582725.1 Solanum chiquidenum | reverse complement strand
TCAATATCAGAATAACTATTACGTGTTAAAGAAAGTTCAAGGTTAAGACAATATCTTTTAAATTCTCATCATCTAGTGATCTCAATATTTTACCACTAAATAAGAAATTAAAAATATTTTCATATGTTTCAATTGGTTCAAATTTATTTTGAAGTGAAAAAATAGTTTGATCTACTCTCTGTATATATAAAGCAATCAACTCTAAAAGATTCTTCAAGGGACTTTGTGATTTCGCTATCCATATTTTCATTAAATTATTTCTTACGAAATTCAAGTTTATTTTCATCTCATATTCAATTTTCTTAGTAGAAATCATAACACTCATCATATAATTTTTTTAAAAATAACATATATAAGTAATTATTTTTAAAAAATGGGGCCCCTAATATATATGGGGCCCCAAACGATGACTTTAGTGGCCTAGGGGTTAAGACGACCCTGACAGAGGCATGCCCATTTTGCAGAAGGGTTAGGGAGGCAATGACCGAACATGATCTATCTGCAGAAGTGAGTATACTCTTACCTAGATCTAATTTGATAATCCTCATCTTCGCATATATGTTATTTTAGTAATTGTGTTCTCCGGGCCAGCTTGAGCGCAGTTTGACTAGTTACGTGCACTACATACTGCCTTCCACCAACATAGGTAATGAATAACTCTATCCAGCAAGGTTTTCCTTGTAGTCCATGGTATTTGACTTTGGGGAAGCTCATTCCTTGGATGGATCATAACTTATACAAGGACAGTCTTTGTAAGAAGGACCAAAGCGCACTGAAAAATACAATTCATGGAGAGTAAAAAAATAGAGCAAAGTTGAGAGAACCAAGTACCTGTATCTTATCCTTTCAAGGAAGGGGAAAATGACATTATACAACATATTTAAATAAAAAATTGTAAAGATAAGACACTTGGGCCTAGAATCCCAAAGGCGAGGGAGGATTGGCCAAGTCTATATAAGCAGACCACCATCCATTCACCAACCTATGTGGGACTCTAACCCACTCTAATAAAACTAAACAAATCCTACGACATATGGGAAGAAATCACCTAGAGGATTTTGACATAAGACCTCGTGATTCTCAATCTACTTTATTGATGAAACCCTTGGGCGCTCCTTATAGATGTGGTATGAGCTTCAAATATTTTGAAGTTGTTCATTAGTCTAAACTATGTGATGTCCACACTAAATTTTGATGTCCCATAATCTTGTGAACAAATGTGGGTATCTCACTTGTGTTGGGTGAGTTGGAGCACTTTGAGAGACATTAGGATTTCAGATACTATAGGCGTTTTAAGATTGAGAAGGTGAAGTGTGCTATTAGTAGGATGAGCAGGAGAAAAACGACAAGACCAAAAGACATCCTGGTGGAGTTCTAGAAAAGCACAGTTAGAGTAAGTTTGGAGTGGTTGACTAGCCTATTCAATGTCATTTTTAAGACGACAAAGATGCCCGAGGAATGGAGGTGGAGAAAAAAAGTCCTTTTATTCAAGAACAAGGGTCATATCCTGAATTTCAACAACTACATTGGTATTAAGTTGTTAAGTCACACTATGAAAGTTTTGGAGAGAATGGTGGAGATGAAGATAAAGAGGGGTGTGTCCAATTCCCAGAATCAGTTTGGGTTCATGCCAGGGTGATCAACCATAGAAGCTATCCTTCTTGTGAGGAGAGTGATGGAGAAATATAGAGAAAAGAAGAGGAACTTACATATGGTGTTCATTGACCTTGAGAAGGCCTACGATAGATATCGAGGGAATTTTTGTAGCATGCCTGGAGGCAAAAGGTGTATCAGTAGCCTACATTAGGGCAATAAAGGACATGTATGGAGGAGCTAAAACGTGGTAAGAATGGTGGGAGGAGATTCAGAGCACTTTCCTATGGAGATGTGGTTACACCCGGGATCAACTATTAGTTTGTTTCTATTTGCCTTAGTGATAGATGAATTGACACGAAACATTCAAAATAAGGTGCCTTGGTGTATGTTGTTTGTGGATGACATAGTACTTATTGATGCGACGTGCGATGGAGTTCATGCTAAGTTAGATGCGTGGAGACAAACTTTGGAGACTAAAGAGTTCAGGTTAAGCACGACCAAGACAGAGTATGTAGAGTGTAAATTCAGTGATGCGAGACATGAGGTAGGCACGAAAGTGAGATTTGACACACGAAATATCCCCAAGAGTGATAGATTCAGGTACCTTGGGTCTATAATTCAAGGGAGTGAGGACATCAACGATGATATCACACATCGTATTGGTGCGGCGTGGATGAAGTGAAGACTTGCCTCTGGACTCTTATTGATAAAAAGGTGCCACCAAAACTCAAAGGTAAGTTCTATAAAGTGGTTGTTAAATCGTTATTGTTGTATAGGGGAAGTGTTGACCACTGACCAGGTATAAACTTTCATGTCTAGAAGATGCATGTTGTGGAGAGAAGGACGCTGAGGTGGATGTGTGGTCATACTATGAGTGATAGTATTAGACATGAGGATATTCAGAATAAGGTGGGAGTGGCCTTTGAGGTGGACAAGATGAGGGAAGCGCGACTGAGATGGTTTGAACATGTGAAGAAGAGATGCGTTGACACACTAGTGAGGAAGTGCGAGAGGATGGTTATAGAGGGTATGAGGAGAGGCAGAGGTAGTCTGAAAAAGTATAGGGGGAGGTGATAAGACAAGATATGACCTAGCTTCATGTTACTGATGGCATAACCTTAGATAGGAGGGTGTGAAGGACATGTATTAGGGTAGAAGGTTAGAAGGTAGTAGAGTATTGTCTTGCTTGTGGTGGTTGGTGTTTTTCATTGTACTAGTGGTATTATTATTGTTTAGTATGATGTTTAGTGTGTTCCGATTATCCCACTATTGTATTGTTGATTTGCTTCTTTCTGTTAGATTTTGCACTACTTATGTGTTACTTGCTATATTTTCTTCACTGTCTCCTTTTTTGTACCTGGATTTGCTGCCGAGGATCTTTTAGAAATAGCCTCTTTACCTCCACTAGGTAGTGGTAAGATCTACGTATATTTAACCCTCCCCAGACCCCACTTGTGAGATTTCACTGGGTATGTTGTTGTTTCCTTTGAGAAAACTTCTTTTTTGCATGTGTTGGGACAAAAGAGTATTGTTTCTTGATCATGTTAAAATTTTCTAGTTTTGGTTTCAATTTTTCCAGATGTATCAGAAACATTTTAACTTACCCATCCTTTACTTTTTTTCTATAGAGTCCGAAGGAACATATGCAAAAAAAGCAATGCCAACTTTTATGGTTTCA
The DNA here is from genome assembly GCA_029582725.1 of Solanum chiquidenum. Lineage (NCBI taxonomy): Eukaryota > Viridiplantae > Streptophyta > Magnoliopsida > Solanales > Solanaceae > Solanum > Solanum chiquidenum. The sequence goes on along the minus strand of JAJOOS010011855.1, from coordinate 44,591 downwards.
GTTGCATAACTGGATTCCTTCCTTCGTTTCTTTGAGTATGATTCCTCTAGAAACGAGAAAAATGCATTTGTTACAATGACATAGTTCGTTAGTAGCTTTTGGAATATAGATACAACCATTATTAGTTATGCCAATAACATTGCTAAGTGTTGATGAGTCACCCTCTCTTGCCTACCATTTTAGGCAGAGCTAGACTACCCAAGTATTTGATCCTTTTCCCTAATGGATAATTTTCCATACATTGATATAGGTACCACTTGATTTCTTCGTTTTCCAAAAGAACTTTTTGAGGAACTGTCCCCCACCTTCACACTTTTGGGTACTTTTTTTCCAAGTAGTAATCCATGCTGATTCCATAATATATTCTTTCTATAGCAAAAGAGACTCCAAGATAATAATCAATTCAAACTTTCTCTTACTTCATCTCCATGGTTGTCAAATCAGAATTAAAGTCAAATAGATGGAAGTATTCATTAGCCAATTTACATAATTGCATTATTTGCAAGTTAAGACCAGGAATGCAGTTGGTTTCTTGTTCTTTGTGTTTTTCCTCAAATGAGGGTTGTAGGGTTTCAGTTAAGACAAGATAACTTGAGGACATAGAGGGACTATCTATGTATGGACTGGCTCTTGGTTTTTTACTCTCTTTTGTTTTTTACTCTTTAATCAGTAGGTTTGATTGTTGGTTTTCGAATGTTATAGTGTCTTTGCAAGATATATCAAAATTCAAATTGACTTGTGTATCGAGCGTTCAAATAGAAGCAACAAAAGTTGAGTGAGGCTTTCTTTTTCCAATTTCGGAGGTGTAGGGAATTTGAATCTACACCTTTTATACTGAAGCAATTTCATTTTTTTCCCGCCTTTATTGAGCACTGCAAGTTTTTCTTATGTAGGATCACCAGATTAGCAAGATTTGGGAAAATCCATTTTTTTGGTATCATTATAATTATTAGGCTTTGTTAGAAGCTGCACACTTGTACAGGTACATGCAATTAGCGATGTGCCTACCATCGAGCTAGATGCTATCTCAATTAAGAGATCACCAACATCTATTTGGAGAATCAACCTTGTGATAGTCTTGGTAATATTGGTGAGATTACATGGACCTGAAATACGTGGGCTTCACGCAAACTAGCTAAATCAAGTCTTGTCCTCAAAAAAGTTCTCAATTTTATACTCAGATATTTTCTTTTGGAGATCCTAAGGGTTGCTGGCTCACAGTGTCAGAAGGTGGAAATTCAGCAAGATAGTTGCATATGCTTTTAAAGAAGAATTAGTTAGTAAGGATTGGTTAACCCTTGCTTTCAGTTACATTTTTTGTAAAACCTTGCCATTAAGTTACGTAATTATATAAAATAGACATATCATCTGACCTTTTGCTTTCCATTAAACATGAAAAGCTGCAAATCTTCCAGCTACTCAAATGTATTTCTCCTGAAAAATTCAAGTTTTAATACTTTAAAGCGCACTATGAATATTGAAAATATCATTTTGTGTTCCACACAATGCTACGAATGAATACGGGGTATATAGAGGTGTTATGAAGTGCGTATCAATGTTTGTAGGTAAGTCGCGTGGGAGGAAGATCACAATAAGGAAGGAATAATTTTATTTTTAAAAAAAGAATTATAACAAATGCTAGGTTTGCCATGCCCAATGTTTAGGCGACGCGAGCCATCGCGCCGGTGGACTTGGCAAAGCAGGGGGACTTCTAGGTGACACATAGCGGTAGCTCCTTAAGAAGCAGAACTTTAGGTCACCAGGCGTGATGGCGCAACTTGGGGCGTGCGACCGTGGCTATAAATAACAAAGTCAGGGCAGCCATTATTTTGTTCAAATTTTTGCCAAGTGGTGGAACCTTATCAACCCCATTTCACCTATTCTTCAACATTTACACTCAATGTAACTTTTATGTGATTAGAGTCCTAACTAACATTGGAATTGCTAGATTTCAAGAAAATCTTTCGATATTTCTAGAAGAGGAAAGGTTTCTTGAAGAAATTATTCTAAACTCTACGTAGGTTTTTGTGGATTGTTAGCGAGTATTTATTCTAGAAATAAATGTTTGTTGGAGTTGTTGGTGGATGGGTGACCATAGATGCGAAAATCTAAATATGCATTTTACTGCATTAATGAAGTTGTTGGGTAGATGAAGATGATGTTGAATAGTGGCAATGGAGTTTTGATGGTGTATTGTTATGGATCAAATGAACCTATTAGCATTGTTGTTGAGATTATTTAGGACGGTTAACACATGTATCCCCAAAATAGTCCATTGTGAAAATTTTGAAAATTAGGCGCAACTATAGAAAACTTAGTTGATTAAATGGAGATCATTATGACATGATGATATATTTCTGTCATGACCCAAAATGGATGTGATGACACTCGTCTATTCCCACCAAGAAAAGTTAGCCTCAAACCCAACAACATGAAAGAAATGCAGAAATTAAAACAAGAATAACATAATAGCGAATAACTTAGTCATTCTAATATAACCTCAAAACTTGGTGGTCACATGCAAGCCACTAATGTATAAAGTTCAAAATTGAAAGATAATTACAAGTTTCAATGTCTTTGCTTCTCAAATAGAACAAAGCATAACATAAGGAACAAGAGGGCCCGCTGGGATGACAAGCAACTACCTCTCAACGTCCTTTGAAAACCTCAAAATAGAAGAGCAATCACACGGATCTGGGCTCAAAACCTACACAAGTGTAGAAACAAGTAGTGAGTACCAAACAACACGGTACTCAGCAAGCAACTTACTAAAAATAGCAAATTAGGTAGAATACGAGTACTCCTTTCATCCCAACCGAACCTCATCAAACTACAACCTGCATTGAAATCAACCCAACCTTACAGTTTTACAATACATAGTTCACAAGACTTAACAATCACAGTCTAACAGTTACAGTTCAACAACCAACAAGTTTCAAGTATGACAATCACAAGTATCAAGTAGATCAATCGCAAGTATCAAGTAGATTAATCACAAGTGTCAAAATGCATCAAATCACAATAGTCAAACCTTTACCGGAACCATTTTCCTTTGGCACAATATCACTCGTCCGAACCATTTTTCTTCGGCTTTTTATCATATCACTAGTTGAAACCATTTTTCTCCGGCTTTATATCATTTCACTTGTCGAAACCATTTCCCTTCGGCACAATATCACTAGCTGAAATAATTTCCCTTCGATTTTATATCATAGCACTAGCCGAAACCTTTTTCCTTCGACTTTATATCATATCACTTGCCATAACCATTTTCCTTTGACATAATCCGCACATGTCTCATCACGGTGCAAAGAAATCAATGCAAATAAGCAATTTAACACCATAAGGAAGAGACAACTACTCAAGCAATTCAAGTCCACAATAATGCCATCAAAGCATTTCATCAATCAACAAATTAGGGTCCACAACAAGGCAATTCACAAAGCATTATGATCTACAGGTTGCCTTTTTCATTAATCTCCTTTTTATTCATTAAGATTAATCAAGTGGAATAAATGAATCATCACCTCATTCCCATTACTCCCCAACACACAATGAAGGGAAATACAAGATTCTATAAGTTTTACAAGGTTTAGAAGATCCCTTGCCTCAATTTAATCAAAAGTCAATCCAAGAATTGAGTCTTCCCTTTCCGAACAATGTCCAAAGCCACACAATCTATTTCAATCAAGTAATCATGATAATATTCCAGAATTAACAACATACAAGTCATACATTTTAAAAAATGGATCAAATCAACTCAAAAACCCAATTCCGTAAATGAGGTTTGAATCTGAAAATTTTTACTTGAAAATGTTACCCAAGGAATTTGGAACTTATTGGTGAAAACCATTTCGAAAAAAGAATTAAATTAGTTCACAATCACCATTTTACTTTAAAACACAAGTTCTTGAAAGTTTTTGCCATTTGCCGATCAAAATCCCAAGTTTTGATGTTAAAATCCATAAATGATAAAAGGGAATTAAAGTTTTATGGTCACAAAATCTTACCCAAATGATTTAGGACAAGAAATCTCTTCAAAATCGCCTCCAAGGGTTTTCCAAAACCAAAATGGGGGAAAATGGGGTAAAACCCAAAATTGCAGGTCTAAGACTCTCTTTGATCTCACAAAAGCGGACATAGGTTTGCTTAAGTGAATGTCGCTAACTCGACCCGCCCCTGATTCGCTTAAGCGAACCCTACTTAAGCGAACCCCGCTTAAGTGAGGCCTCTCACTAAAGCGAAGCCTCCTTCGCTTTCGCGAAGCTCACTTAAGCGGGCTGGCCTTCGCAAAAGCGAGGCCTGCTAACACCAACAAAAATACAGCCAACTACAAATCATTTGATCAAATGAACCCTCAGGATTCGTTTGGAACCCCGTACACACAAATAATATATGCTAATACACTAAACTTGACATTCCGAACTCAATGGAACCACCACCGAAACACGAATATGAGGGCTCCTTAACCCGAATCTCATGAAAGTCACAAGAAATGAGCATACCGCCTAAAAAGGCTAAATCAAGCTCGAAACCTCTAAAAATTCAATCAAGACCTTACTCAGAACTTAGATCATCCCCCAAATCCAAAGAAACTCTCAGAATGCCAATCCGAGCATCCGAACCTTGAATGTTGGCCAAAGTCAATCCAAAGACTAAAATCTCAACAATTTCAACCTTAGGACCTCAAATCCTCAAAAAGACTCCGAATTTGAGACCGACAACTCTCCTGGAAAAGTTTCCACACTCCAGAACAGATGGAATCGACAAAATTCCATTCCAACACTCGAAATTCAAAAAGACACCAAAAACCACTTTTAAGCTACTTTAGCCTTTCAAAACCCAAAACTTACGCAATTCAAAACTTTCACTCAAAGCTCGAAATCAACTTTCAAAACTCAATGAGAAATGACTCGGGGTCAAAATTGGGAGGTGTAAAACGGTAATTTTACAAAAAAATTCAAATTGGGTACCGTTGTGATGACCAGTTCATATATGTAGAATGAAGTCGTTGGGTACCATTGTGATGACCATGACAATTTTAAACTATTTAAGGGTGACTTGAGGTATGTTGGGACTAAACTATCTCATGAGATTTCCATACGAATTTATGACTTCGAATTGATGATTTAAATGAGATTCGATGCATGTGCCAGACAAGCTTGTGTGGTTCGCTCCTTGGTTTGAAATAAATGTTGAAATTGCCCAGTTGTCCAAGTCGTGAACTCTATATAAGTGGTTATGATTCTTATATGACTCATGTGTCGTTTGTGCAACACACCATGCTTTCAAATATTTCTCATAACATGTTTGATTACAAAATTTATGAAATATTTTCAAATGATAAGAGTGGAATCAGTTTTTCTTGATTTTCATTAAAGAAATGACATGAGCTACTTGATATAAAAAAAGGAAATGAGTAATAATGATTGTGTGTTGCCTAGTTGATCAGGGTATATACGACAACCTATGTGGATGGTATCCTGATGTATACAACACCACTTGTGTAATTGATGTTGAAACACGCAATATTGAGAATGATGCTTGAAATGTTAATCCTGTGAACAAAGTTCCTTTGTTGAAAAATGAATTTCTTACCTCTACATTGAGTACTTGAATTTCTTGAACTTTTTATTAAAACTTGACATGCATATTGAGTTTTATATAGCTCTTGCCCTACCATGTGGTGGTATAGCTATGATGCATACTGAGTGTTCCAATGCTCGGGTTTCATTCCATGTGCATATTTCAGGTATTGGTTAGACACTGGACAATCCACGTATGAACTAGAATCCTGCTTCTTTATAGCTATTTTTTGTGAACCCACTTATGGATCGTGGGAGCATGTTGTCTAGTTTATAATATTTTGTATAGTTTGACTAGTCCCATAACTTCATTTATTCACTCATAGCAGCATAGAGGTTCCATAGATGAACTTGTAATATTTTGGGTTTGTGGGTACTCACGTGACCTTATGAATGACTTTCTTTATGCCTTATTAATGATTGTGTTTAGGCCGACAAGAGCCCTTTATCGAGGTCTCGGGTTCAAAGCTAGTGGAGGCAAAAACTCTAGGTGATTTCTTCCAATCTGTCCAAGCCTGATGTAGGCAGTTATCAAAACAAATGTTGAATGTTAAAGCTATTTACTTTTCCATATTTCAGTTTTATCTCTTATTTAATTTGCTACGAGGTTATATTATGCTCCAAATGTGACTTTGTAGATTTACCCATGCCCAAAGGGTTCAGTTAGACACCGTGAAATGGTTAGAAGATTGGGAGGCAAAGAACAGTATGTAGATCATCTCTAAATAATTTTATATTGAGCTTTGTTAGTTTGACAAACATTGGAGGATTTTTTTTCCTTCTCCTTTAACAAACAAGTTCCGAAAAGCTAGATAACATGTAGAACAAATAATGCTGAACCATGAGAAGGTGAAAATGCAAAATGATCTTTCATGGATGTTTATTATATTGTATTCTTAATTTGTCTTTTCTTTCTGAATCACATCTTAGTATACCCCCTTAATTGGAGATCTTTGCCTAGTATATGCATATGGATAAGAGGCAAGAAGCTAATTAAACTAGGTATTCATTTAGGGCTATATTTTTGGTTCTTGCCTAATGCTGTCCTGGCTGTCATTCTTAACATAGTGAATTGCTGATATTTTGCAGGTTCCCATTCCTTGTTGACCCAAATACTGGAACTTCGCTCTATGAAAGTGGTAAGAAGCATGAATAGTGAAGTTCCTTTTCCTTCGTACTTTTTTGGTGTTCAAGGCAATTTCATTTGAGTGCTGAATAATTATTCATTTTCCAACCAAATGGGTGCAATACCACATACATTCTTCAGCTTTTAAATGTTAGTGCACGGATCACGCTTTTAATTTGTGCTACCCTGGATTAAGATGAAGACTAATACCCTGTTTGGCCAATCTTCTAAAATCAGCTTATTTTGGTGTTTTTCAAAAAAGTACTTTTGGTGAGAAACAGTTTCTGTTTGGCCAATAAATTTAAAGCACTTTTGAGCAACAATTAGCATTTGACCAACATTTCTAATAGTGCTTCTTAGTATATTTTTTTCAAACGTGCTTTTTCTATAAAGTACTTTTAAGGGAAAACCTACATCTTCTGAAAAACAACTTCTGCTACTTCCCAGAAGAACTTATTTTCTCCCAAAAGCTTGGCCAAACACCTTTTTTTTTTATTTTTTATATGAGTACTTGTTGTAAAATATAAACGCTCTTGGCCTCCCAAAAACTTGGCCAAACAGGCTATAAGCATAGTTGTGCCCTTGATCGTCTTACTAGCTTAAGAACAAATCCAGCTTTCTATTTTCTTCTAGGGGTCAGGGGAGGAACTTTTATATTTGGAGTACAGTTGTAGGGATAGTTACATAGTGTAAAGAGAGAACTACTAACTTGGTAGAGCCTTTCTCAAGACATCTTAATACCTTCCTTTTGGTTGTAACTTGAGAAGCTTTGATACCTTAATTGATATGATGGTTTAAAATATTCAAGATGGCATACCCTTGGTATTTACACATTAACAAAAGCAAAGTATATGATCTTATGGTTCTCTCTACCACCAAAAACAATGGAACCCTAGCTTAGTTCTCAGTTGTATCTGATTTAGTGACTTGACTACTATTTACCTTCTCTTTTACTGTTTTACATGTCTCTATTATGTTCTAGCTTTTTGTTGGAATTCTTCCAAGTTACTCCTCTTCCATTTGAAATAGCACACAATACAGGCAAGCTTTAGTACCCCCTATTCAAAGAGGACTTGCTTTTTACGCACTGGATCACCATGCAAGCTCATCATTGCAAGAGTAAGAACTTGTATATATTAGGCAGTCTACAGAATATGATGGCATATGGGTCAGAAAAACTACATGATAAAAGTAAATGCTTTACTGTCTCAGGGTTTGAGTTTAAAAGTAGTGGTTATTATCTTCAACGATCTCCTGACTTTTATCTCTCCTGTGTGCTAAGTTTGTTCTGATTGGTCAGCTAAAGAATGAAAGCTAATCTTGGGATTCTTTAAGGGAACCATGCCAATGGTTATTATTCCTTGTTTCTAGGAGTTGGTAGCACTTCCAAGGGAAATATATACACCGTCACCTTTCCATGTCACTTCATCAGCTCCAGTATAAGGAAGGATAGCCATAAGGATGGTTACCAGTTCACCAACTGCTGTAGTTCTCTAAATCATTTTCTTCCAACTGAGCGCCATTGTACATTTTAAGTGCATAAGCTGCTATAGAATGAATACCAAGACCCATATGTCCTAGGTTCGTAGCAAATGAATAACTTGCCAAAAAGAAACGAAGCAAATAAAGAGAAAACAAGAGCTGCAATCTGTGTCATGCATTATACAAATTCCTTTTTATCAGGAGGCACCTCCTTTCTAATTGGGATATATGATACTGAAAAAGCTGATGAGATAACCAGCATTCTATACAACTCTGTTCCTCTAGTAAACTAATGAGTGGTTTTTATTTCTCAGGTGATATTGTTAAATATTTATTTCATCAATATGGTCAAGGAAGGTATCCATCTACTGGTCTCTTGGAAAGGTATTTATCATATCTATCGTGAATAAGCATTCTAATTTGGGGATCTCTTTTTCTGGTGGGTGTTGGGAGAGGTACTTCTGCATAGATAGCAGAGAAGGCAGAGGTTACTGTAGAGAAATTACCTTCAGATCAGTTTTCCATGATTAATTCCTCTTTTATTGTGCTTGATAATGATACTTATGCTCAATATTGAAAATGCACCCGCCTGTCGACTTATCCAGTGAATGTAAATGAATGGGAGGTCCAAATTTTCAGTGCGTTATAGTCCATATGCTGTTTGCCTTTTCCCACTTGAGGAGAATGATATATAGTGATTAACAACAACAACATACCCAGTGAAATACCACAAAATGGGGTTTGTGGAGGGTAAAGTGTATGCAGTCCTTACCACTACCACTCCGAGATAGAGAGGCTACTTCCGAAAGACCCTTGGCACCAGCAACTGAAAACAGTTATAAAATGAAAAAGGTAGTCGATAGTAGGGGAGAAATATGACAACAAATAATAAAGCAGTAACAACTATATGAAAGGAACCTTAACAACCACAACAAGGTGCGATCACCTAAACACAGTAAACCACAGATGATATCAAATACCAAGAGCCAAATACTAATTGAATAGGCTAATATTACAACCGACCAAATACATGACTAAGCTAGTAATAGGACTACTCTTAACTACCTACTAACTTTCTATCCTTATCCGTGACCTCCATACCCTTCTATTTATGCTCATGTCCACGGTAAGTTGAAAATGCGCCATATCGTGTCTACTTACCTCCCCTCAAGACTTCTTCAGCCTACCTCTACCTCTCCTCGACCCCATTATATCCAACTTGTCACACCTCATTGGGGCATTTTCACATCTCTTCACATGCCCAAACCATCTCAATATCCCTTCTTTAAACTTGTCCACCACGAAGGACACTCCCACTTTGTCTTGGATATCCTCATTTCTGATCCTGTCGCTCCTAGTATGCCCACACATTCATCTCAACATCCTCATTTCTGCCACTTGCATTTTCTGAACCCGAGAGTTGTTGACTGTCTAATTCTCTGCCCCATATACCAAATTCGGTCTAACCACCACTCTATAGAACTTACCTTATAAGTTTTGATGGTACTTTTTGGTCACACAACACATCAGAAGCAAGCCTCTACTTCATCCATGCCGCCAATACGATGTGTGATGTCATCGTTAATCTCCCTATTTCCTTCGATCAAGACCCAAATACTTGAATCTTTCACTCTTGGTGACAACTTGTGTATCAAGTCTCACTTCTACGCCTGTTTCATGCGTAACACATGTTAGAATAAAAACAAGTATATACAATCCTAATTAGAATAGGAATAGGAATAGGAATAAGAACATGAATCCTAGTTGGAAAAGGATTCCAATGTAGTGCCTATAAATAGGGTCTCAATGTAATAATGTAGATACACAATTCAATAATATATTTCTCCTATATTTGGCATCAGAGCAATGGTGAGAAAATTAAATCAGCCGTCACTGTGCAATTTCTCGGTGACCTAAATTGTTGTCCCAGAAAAAAAATCAACAATTATTCCGGCCATTTTTTTTCCAGTGGGGTTGCCTCTTGATTCCGAGGCTGACCATATAATTTTTTTTCCTGATTCCGACCAGTTTTTGGCGACCAAATTCTTTTTTTTTTCGGCAGTCAGATCTATTTTCAGCAGTCTGATTCTGGCCCCAAATTTTTATTTTATTTCCAACAGTCAGATCTAATTATTTTTTTGTGAGAATATTCTAATTTCACAATATGTCATTCGGGATTGATACTTTTTGGCTCCAAAAATATAGGAAGTACAAGTGCTATGATCACTTCAGAACCATTAATGGGAAGCTCAAACTATTTAACTTGGGCTTCTTTGGTTGAATTGTGGTGCAAGGGTCAAGGTGTCTAAGATCACTTAACCAACAATGCTTGTGAGGTAGATGATAAAGCCAAAGCACAATGAGAGAAGGTTGATGCTCAATTATGTAGTCTCCTTTGGTGATCTATCGATCCCAAGTTAATGCCCTTGTTTCGCCCATCCCAGACATGTTATTTAGTTTGGGAAAGGCACATACTTTATATACTAATAATATATCTTGATTCTATGATGTGATATCTAGAATGACCAACTTAATGAAGCAAGAATTTGACATGTCTACTTACTTGGGAAAGGTACAATCGATCATGGAGGAATTTAAAACATTGATGCCAATAAATATGAATTGTGGTAAAACAACAAGAGCAAAGGCAGACGTTGTTTCTCGTTCCGACACTTGTTGGACTTCCTCCTGACCATGATTCAGTGCGTGATCTAATTTTAGGTAGTCCTGCAGTACCTACACTTGATGAATTATTCTCTCGTCTACTTCGTCTAGCTGCGCCTCCTAGCCACAAAGTAGTTTCATCATCCATCATTGACTCTTTTATTCAGGCATCTCAAACCATAGACAAACCAACATATCAGCCTATGGAGAATCGGCGAGGAGGTGGCCGTTTTGGAAGAGCTCGATCCAAGTGTAGTTATTGTCATAAGCTTGGGCACACTCGTGACATGTTATATTTTGCATGGTCCACCACACAGTTATGATCCTACTGCTATAAAGGAATAATATGAGTCCCTTCAGAATCGCGCAAGTAAGCCAACATCTCCACAAGTAGCATCTGTTGCTCAGCTTGATCAACCACCCAATAATGCTCATATTGCTCAGGCAGAATATGCTGAGTTCCTTCAGTATCGAGAAAGTAAGCAAACGTCTCCATAAGTAGCCTCGGTTACTCAGCCTAATGTTCATGTTGTGGGTAATTCTTTTTCTTGTGTTTCACAGTCTAGTACTCTTGGATCATGGGTTATGGACTCAGGCACTTCTGATCATATTTCTGGTAACAAATCACTTATGTCTGATATTGTTTATTCACAATCTCTTCCCGCTATTACTTTAGCCAATGGGATCCAAACAAAACCAAAAGGGGTTAGAAAAGCCAACTGCTCTCTTCTATCCCTCTACACTCTGTTCTTTATGTCCCTGGTTCTCCTTTCAATCTGGCATCTGTTAGTCGTTTGACGTGTGCCTTACATTGTGGCATAACTTTTTTTGATGATTCTTTTCTCATGCAGGACCACAGTACGAGACAACTGATTAGCACAGGACATGAATCACAAGGCCTTTACTATCTTACCTCTTCAAATTCCTTCACAACATGTTCCGTTACAAATCCTCCATCCCTAATTCACAAACCTTTGGGACATCCGAGTCTATCCAAACTACAGAAGATGGTACCTAGTTTGTCTAGTTTATCCACATTAGATTGTTAGTCGTGCCAACTTGGGAAACACATCTATGCTACATTTTCCCGCAGTACTGAGGGTCATTCAGAGTCTATTTTTTATTAGTCCATTATGATATTTGGGGTCCTTGTAGAGTAAGTTCACCCTTAGGTTTTCCTTATTTTGTTAGTTTCATTGATGAATATTCAAGATGCACTTGGGCTTTCTTAATGAAAGATCGTTCTGAGTTATTTTCTATATTCAAAAGTTTCTTTGCTGAAATACAAAATTAGTTTGGTGTTTCTATTCGTACTTTTTGTAGTGATAATGCCTTAGAATACTTATCCTCTCAGTTTCAGGAATTTATGACTCACCAAGGAATTATTCACCAAACATCTTGTCCGTATACCCCTCAGCAGAATGGTGTAGCAGAAAGGAAGAATAGGCATCTCATTGAGACTGTTTGCACTCTCCTCATTGAATCCCATGTTCTGCTGCGTTTTTGGGGTGATGCAGTCCTTGCATCTTGTTATTTAATTAATACAATGCCCTCATCTTCTATTAAAAATCAGGTTTCACATTCCATACTATTTCCTCACTTACATCTACACTCTATACCCCTCGTGTCTTAGGGAACACATGTTTTGTTCATAACTTAGCCCCATGTAAAGATAAATTAGCCCCTCGTGTTCTCAAATGTGTCTTTCTTGGTTACTCTCGAGTTCAAAAAAGGTACCGTTGCTATTCACTTAATCTTCGTCGATACCTTATGTCCGCCGATGTCACATTCTTTGAATCTCAACCTTATTATACATCTTCTGATCATTCTGATGTCTCTGAGGTCTTACCCATACCTCATGTCTTACCTGTACTGACTTTAGAGGAATCTATAGTTACTTCTATATCTCTAGTGGTAGTGTGACCACTTCTGACTTATCATCGTCGTCGACGCCCAACACTAGTCCCAGATGATTCATGTCATACGCCGGACCTTGCTCCTACTGCGGACTTGCCTTCTCCTAGTAAATCGATTGCACTTCAAAAAGGTATACGATCCACTAGAAATATTAACCCACATTATACTTTCTTGAGTTATCATCGTCTCTCATCACCTCATTATGCATTTGTATCATCTTTGTCCTTTATTTCCATTCCTAAGACTACAGGTGAGGCATTTTCTCATTCTGGATGGAGGCATGCTATGATTGATGAGATGTCTTGTTTACATACAAATGGTTGGGAGCTTGTTTCCCTTCCAACAGGTAAATCTACTGTTGGCTGTTGTTGGGTTTATGTAGTCAAAATTAGTCCAAATGGTCAGGTTGATCGGCTTTAGGACCGTCTTGTTGCCAAAAGGTATACTCAGATATTTGGACTCAATTATAGTGATACTTTCGCTCCCGTAGCTAAAATAGCATATGTTCGTCTTTTTCTGTCCATGGTGTGGTTCGTCACTGGCCTCTTCATTAGTTGGACATTAAAAATGCTTTTCTACATGGTGATCTTGCGGAGGAAGTGAAGTTTATATGGAGCAACCACCTGGTTTTGTTGCTCAGGGGGAGTCTAGTAACCTTGTATGTCGATTGCGTAAGTCACTTTATGGTCTAAAATAGTCTCCTCGAGCCTGGTTTGGAAAGTTTAGCAGAGTAATTCAGGAGTTCGGAATGACTCGTAGTGGAGCTGATCACTCTGTGTTTTATCGGCATTCTGTACCAAATCAATGTATTTATTTGGTTGTTTATGTTGATGATATTGTTATCACTGGAAATGATCAAGATGGTATCACTAATTTGAAGCAACATCTCTTTAAGCATTCTCAGACTAAAGACTTTGGCAGACTGAAGTATTTTCTAGGTATTGAGGTTGCTCAATCTATATCAGGTATTGTTATTTCTCAACGCAAGTATGCCTTACACATTCTTGAGGAGACAAGAATGATGGGATGTAAATCCATTGGCACTCCTATGGATCCGAATGTTGAACTCCTTCCAGGACAGGGGGAGCCACTTACTAATCCTTAAAGGTATAGACGGCTGGTTGGAAAGTTAAACTATCTTACCGTGACTAGACCTGACATCTCTTTTCCTGTGATTGTTGTAAGTCAGTTTATGACTTCTCCTTTTGATAGTCATTGGGAAGCAGTTGTTCGTATTCTGCGATATATAAAGTCAGCTCCTGGTAAAGGACTACTCTTTGAGGATCAAGGCCATGAGCATATCACTGGATATACAGACGCTGATTGGGCAGGATCACCCTCTGATAGACGTTCGACATCCAAATATTGTGTTTTAGTAGGAGGTAATTTGGTGTCGTGGAAGAGTAAGAAACAGAGTGTGGTTGCTCGATCTAGTGCAGAATCAGAATATTGAGCAATGGCGGCAACAACTTGTGAGCTAGTTTGGATCAAACAGTTGCTTGGAGAGCTAAAATTTGGCGAAATCGATTAGATGGAACTTGTGTGTGATAATCAAACGACTCTTCATATCGCATTAAATCCAGTGTTTCATGAAAGGACTAAACACATTGAGATTGAATCTCACTTTGTGAGAAAAAAGATACTCTCAGGAGATATTGTTACAAAATTCGTGAAGTCAAATGATCAGCTTGCAGATATCTTCACCAAGTCCCTAACCGGTCCTCGTATTAATTATATCTGTAAAAATCTAGGTACATATGATTTGTATGCACCAGCTTGAGGGGAGTGTTAGAATAGAAACAAGTATATACAATCCTAATTAGAATAGCAATAGGAATAGGAATAAGAATATGAATCCTAGTTGGAAAAGGATTCCAATGTAGTGTCTTTAAATAGGGTCTCAATGTAATAATGTAGATACACAATTCAATAGTATATTTCTCCTATATTTCTGAGAACACAATTGAATTTACACTCCAAATATCTGTGTTGGTCCTAATCAACCTAAACCCTTTAGACTTATTGATAAGAATCAGGTCACCAAAATATACAATAAAATGATACAAAAGCAAAAATACTAAGATTAAAAACAAGAATTGAAGGATGGGCCAATCAACTATGGAAACAAACACACGGTCTGAACATTTATGAAATGAGCAATGGGTCTTCTTATTTGAGTTTATACTTAGGGCAACAGAGCAAGTGATTGAAGGGGACTGGGAGTGGAGGAATAATTCAGTTACCCTCCAATGGTGGAATCTGACGATAGGTACGAGATGCGGGAGGGGTACATAAAGCTTGACCTGGGTAAGAATTTTAGGGTTACCTTTGCAATTCTGGGACCAGAAATTTTTCAAGGATATCAGAGATTTTTGCAGAGGGTGGGTAGAGACGGAAGAGGAAATCCAATTGAAAAAGCATCTCAAATGGGTAAGAATCAGAATCAAAGGAGATGGGGTAGACATAGCCAATGAGGTGACCATCGAAGGGGGTGAAATATGCTATACGATGCAAATTTGGACTGAATCACCAGTAACGGTGTTCGCCGGAGAAGATCGAAACTCTGAAGTCTTTACCCAGTAGATACGAGGCGGAGAACGACTGGGTAAAGACGAGAACCTCCTGCAAAGTCAAAAAGCAACAAACACAACATGTGAATCACGTGTTTTGACAGAAGAGCATGGGCAGTTTTTGAAAATAAATAAAGGAGTGGGTTTGGGCGAGTCCAATTCGAAAGAAAGCCCAGTTCAAAGGCTTGGGCCAGAGCAAACTATGATAGGGGGCATTTTAAATAAAAAGCTCGACATATTATGTGACAAGCAGGGGATTTTTCTCGAAGGGTTAAAGGACATCAAGGAACTAGCGTCTCAGTTCCTATATGCGTACAACAAATGGGAAAAAGTGAATATGGTGGAGAACATCAACAACTCTGCAAATCACAATTTTGGAGAGTCAATTAACTAGATGAAAGAGGCTGTTGAACCAACTTGCAGTAAAGCAAATGTAATTGACCAACCTAAGGATGTTGGGGAGAATTCAGGAGTACAAAAATCGCCAGAAGAAATCCTGCAAATTCATCAGATTCATGATGCTGAACCGGTATCCATACAAAATCCTGGAGACCAGACAGATGCATAGGTCGAAGCATCCAATTGGGTAAGTTCACATATTTTGGAACTTAGCAGAACCTACAGAGTGGTGTTTGAAGGTTTCAGGGGAGAAACACATGCATTACTGATGAAGCTCGATGAAAGAAAGAGGGTGATGGAGAAGAAAGGGGAAAATAGTGAAGCATCAACTTCTCGACACAGAGGAATTGGCAAGAATGAGTTGAAGAATTTACAGTCACATTTGAATGAGGAAGTTGAAGGTGTAAGAAACAGAGGGAGAGTCTAGCCACTCTCTCTCAAATGAAAGTAAATATATTATCGTGGAATGTTAGGGGGATTAACAAGATTTCAGTAAGGAATCTGGTTAAGAGCTCTCTACTTAAATGGAGAGGTGATGTTTACTGCTTTCATGAGACAAAAATAAGTAAAGATGTAGAGAGGATTGCCAAACAATTATGGGCTAGTAGATGGATGAGGTGTGGGTATATCAAAGCCGATGGCAGTAGTGGGGGGGGGAGTCCTAATTATGTGGGACTCAAGAATTTGGGTTGGGTGGGCAATAGTGTAGAGGAAGGCAAATTCTCAATTACATACAAATTTGAAGTTGTCCAAGATGGGTTTTGCTGGTTTCTCACTGGTGTGTATGCTCCACATACCAGAACTAAAAAATTAGAATGCTGGGAAGAAATTGCAGCAGTCAGGGAGCTATGTGGAGGTCCTTGGGTCACCTGTGGGGACTTCAACACTTTTAGAACAATGGCAGAAAGGAGAGGATGCAGGAGAATAACCAATGTAATGATCAATTTCTCGAGGTGGATAGAGGATATGGAGTTATATGACCCCTGTCTAAATGGTGGGAATTTCACCTGGTTCAGAGGGCCTAACCACCACAGTGCTGCTAGGTTGGATAGGTTTCTCTATTCATCTGAGTGGGAAGAATAATTCAGAAACATTAGACAACAAATTATGCCTAGAGTTATATCT
Source organism: Solanum chiquidenum (assembly GCA_029582725.1). Classification (NCBI taxonomy): domain Eukaryota; kingdom Viridiplantae; phylum Streptophyta; class Magnoliopsida; order Solanales; family Solanaceae; genus Solanum; species Solanum chiquidenum. The sequence continues at coordinate 27,723 of JAJOOS010011855.1, read as the reverse complement.
GAGCACAACCCCATTATGCTACAATGTGGTGATTGGGAACAAAGGAAGTTTTACTTCAAATTCGAAAACTGGTGGACTAATGTAGAGGGTTTCAAAGATTTAATTCAGGACTGGTGGAATGGCTTTGTTGTGGAAGGATGCCCAGACTTCAAACTTAGCATGAAATTAAAGATGCTAAAGCAGAAACTCAAAGAATGGAGTTGTGTAACTTTTGGGGAACTCATCAACAAGAAAAATAGGCTACTAAATGAGCTAGCAAAGACAGATTTGATTCAGAATGACAGAATGCTGATAGAGGATTCGAGCAATAATCCTAGTTGAGCTAGAATAGTTAGCAAAGAATGAAGAGTCCATGTGGAGACAGAAGTCTAGAGTATTATGGCTAAAGCAAAGAGATAATAATACCAAGTTCTTTCAAAGAGTGGCAACAACACATAGGAGATACAACACCATCGATAGACTGATTATTAGTGGGCAGGAGAGTAAAGATCCGAATGAAATCGAAGAGCATATAACAGATTTTTATACATTGAATCAAAAAATTAGAGGCAACCTTTTGTGATGATTAAATTCCCCATAATAAGTCAAGAGGCGCAAGAATGGATACAGAGACCATTCTCAGAAGAGGAAGTGGTACACATTCTCAAATTGTGTGATGGGGATAAAGCCCCTGGCCCAAATGGTTTCACTATGTGTTTTTTCAAGGAGTGCGGGGAGATCATAAAGGATGATGTGATGCAAACAATTCATAACTTCCATCAGAATGAAGTGTTTGAAAGATCCTTGAATGCCATTTTGTGGCATTAATCCCTAAGAAGTAAGGAGCAGAGGAACTCAAGGATTTTAGGATAATAAGTTTGATTGGTGGAATGTACAAAATCATCGCTAAGTTGATCACGGAGAGAATGAAAACAGTTATGGGGAGATTGATTAACGTGCATCAAGTGGCTTTTTTTGAAGGAAGCAAAGGATACCAGGTATCCTGTGCAAATTGGATATAGAGAAGGCATACAACCATGTTAACTAGAACTACCTCTTTAAAGTTCTGAGTGACATGGGGTTTGGGAGGAAATGGGTGAATTGGATCAAGTTTTGTGTGTCAACAGTGAAGTTTTCAATCATTAAAAATGGGAGTCCATATGGTTTCTTTCAATCACAAAGGAGGTTGAGACAAGGAGATCCCATGTCTCCTTTCTTATTCCTCCTAGCAATGGAGGGACTCAACTACATGGTTAGAAAGGCTAATGAATTGGGGTGGATAATAGGTTTTGGTGCATATACTAACAGGGATAATAACATGGAGGTCACACACCTACTGTATGCAGATGATTCTCTTATTTTATGTGGTGCAGAAGTATCACAAATTAGGCATCTAAGGGCAATACTAACCATATTTGAAGCCATTTCAAGTTTACATGTGAACTGGCAGAAGAGTTGCTTGTTCCCAGATAATCAAGTCCCTAATATGCAAGGCCTAACCGACAACCTGGGCTGCCAAGTGGCTTTTCTTCCCACCAAATACCTGGGGATGCCCTTGCGAGCCAAGAACAAAGAATTGGAAGTATGGAGTGAAGTCTTGGAGAGAAGTGAAAGGAAGCTGACAAGGTGGAAGAGTCAATATATATCTCTGGGAGGTAGAGGTGACTCTCATAAAATCTGTTTTGGATGCCCTCCCAACTTATATGCTAAGTCTTTTCTCACTACCAAAAAGTATTGGAAAGAAACTAAACAAGTTGAGAAGGGTGTTCCTCTGGCAAGGGAACAAAGAGAAGCAATGATACAACCTGGTTAAATGGGAAGAGGTGATAATGAGCAAAGAACAAGGAGGTCTGGGCATTAAGAACTAGAGTATTCAGAGCACTAGTTTGCTGCAAAAATGGTTGTGGAGATTCTGTTGCGAAAATACAACATTATGGAGGAGGTTCATAGTTGAGAAATATGACCTATAGAGCAATTGGATAATTGAAGAGGTGAATGGAACCTTTGGGTGCTCAGTATGGAAAACTATTAGGAGAATGTGCACTGACTTCAATGCGCAGGTGACTTTCAGAGTGGGGAATGGCCTGAAGATCAGTTTTTGGAATGAGATCTGGTTAGGCGATGTGAAAATGAGGATACTCTTTCCTGACTTGTACATTATTAGCCTACAACAAAATGACACTATAGCACAGATGTGGAGTCCTCTAGGTTGGAACCTTATGTTTAGAAGGGCTCTAAATGATTGGGAGGTTGGAAGAGTAGAAAACTTCCTTCCGGCCTTAAACTTGTTCCTTGGCATCAATGCAGAGTCTGACAAACCAGTTTGGAAATTGCATAGCAGAGGATTTTTAGAGTGAAGTCTTGTTACTGGGAAAGGAACACCAATCACCTTTTGACAACAGTTTGGCCCTAGAAATTAATATGGAAGATTAAGTTCCCTTTAAAAGTTGCATGCTTCACTTGCTTGGTAATTAGAAGAGCTTGTCTAACCACAAAGTGCTACAAAGAAGAGGTATACAAATTTGTTCAAGGTGCTATATGTGTTTATGTGTGAATAAGAGGCTGAAGTAAATGGCCATTTATTTCTCCATTGCAGGATTGCTACAGATCTATGGAACATGTTCATTTGTATACTCGGGGTTAATTGGACAATGCCCAGAACCACTTTTGAGGTACTAACACACTCGCAAGGAATTGGAAAGAGAGGATCAAAGGAAGGTTGGTGGAAAAATGTTCCTGCTTGCATTTGGCGCTGAAGGGAAACTGTACACTGTTGTAAATACAAAGCAGACATTATGGAAAGAAAGGAACGAGAGGTGCTTTGAAGGGAGGGTTAGTAGCTCCCAGATGATCAAGATAAGATGTCTTGGTCTTTTGTTTTTTTGGTGTAAGCAAGATATAGTGGGGGAAGTAGATAGTTTAGTTGAATTTATAGGCCAATTGTAAATTTTTGAAAATTTGTTTTTGGATTTGAGAATGATGGCACCCCCCGGGGGTTGTACATCCCTTCTCATCAATTTCTTGATGAGTTCTTTTGTGTGAATACAAAGTTACCTATTTCAAAGAAAAGATATGCAAAATTTGAGGAGAAAATCTCCAAATTCAAAAGACGTGATAAGAACCCTAATTGATCTTAGTATTAAAAATTTAGCGGATTAAAGTTAATTATTGATTCTAATAGAGCCAATTCAAGAACTAAGATAAAAAAGTGATCTAGACCTCTATTTCAAAGAAACTAGAGACAATAATTAGTATAAGACTAATTACCTTCTTTAATTTACAAATAAGAAGTAAAGGTATCAAGTTAAAGAATTAATCTCACCTCTTAAGAGTCGTTCTTATAAGGTTGTATGATAAATCCTAAGTAGCCACACACAAATTTGTAAAGAAGAGAAACTCTCAATTAATAATAATGTTTTCTGCCTTAAAATATAAAATCAACCCCTATATATAGGGAAAACCTATCCCAAATAGAATGAGATTCAAATCCTACTTTTATTGAAACTTTAAACTAGGAAAACTTTAAACTAGGAAACTTTTAAACTAGGAAAACTTTAAACTAGAAAAGTTTTAAACTAGGAAAAATTTAAACTAGGAAACTTTTGAACTAGGAAAACTTTAAACTAGAAAAGTTTTAAACTAGGAAAAATTGAAACTAGGAAACTTTAAAATAAAGAACTTCTTAAACTAGGAAACTTTGACTTTAACAGTTCAGTTTTTTGGGTTCTTTTGTTGGGATTCGTGTGGCCCAATCTTCTTCCATCTGGGCTTGGACTTGAACCATAAAATATGTGTAGCACCTACTCTATTCTTCTCCACAATTCTTGGACTCGTTCTTGGGTTTTTCTTCCATGATAAACATCTTCTTGATTTCCCATTGAAGCCCAACGATCTTGTCTTGCAACTCCTTATCTTGAGACCTCGATGGTCTTCTTATGGCTTCTATAGCCTATGTTGCTCGGACTCTTCAATAATGTCAACAAGTGTGTGTCAGATTCTCCAAAGTAGTGTATTTTTGGAGAATCCAACACGGGTGCGACATCGAAAGTGAAGAGTTCGTGTAACTTAACTTTAGACTCCATAGTTTGTCTCCACTCCTCCAACCTATCGTCAACTCTATTACGAGTCTCCTCCATCAAAACAATGTTGATGCGGATTTTTAGGCTGAGATGTCATGGTGTAAGTTATTTTTTATCAAAAATAAATAACTTACACCATGACATCTCACCCAAAATTAGCAGCGTCAATTCATCCGTCACCAAGGCAAATAGAAATGGGCTAAATGTTGATCCCTGATGCAACCCCATCTCGACAGGGAGGTGCTTCGAGTCTTCTCCCACTGCTCTTACTCGGGCCTTGGATCCATCATACATAGGGGTGGGCATGGTATGGTATATACCGACTTACCATACCATATCAAATTTTTTAATGCCGTGGTTTAGTATTATCATATTTGGTATGATATATGGTATACATTTTAATTTTTTTTGTATTTGGTATTTAGAAATAATATACCGTAATACCGAATACCATACCACAGTATATAGTCAAAAAAATAATATATATATATATATATATATTATTATTATTATTAAAATACTAACAAATATGCAACCTTAGTATTAGTATAACCTAAATGTTTAGAAGTTGAAACTTTGGCTACTCTATTTTGATTGAAATGTATTTGAAATTTAATCGATTAACAAAAGGAGTTAATTGTACTTTATTTTGAATAAATATTTCTATATGTGTAATGTGTTAGTATGATACAATTGAGATATTTTTTTAGTTGTCGAAGTCATAATACTCTATTATACGAGTATATATTAGTCGAAGTTGAACAAACAATGGTTACCGTACCATACCGTAGAATACCAAACCGAACATCAAAATACCGAACCATACCAAATTAAATTGGTATGGTAATGGTATAATGTTTTAAAAACCGAACACCAAAATTATGGTATCGAAACTTTCAAATACCGTACCATACCATACCATGCCCACCCCTAATCACACGTATCCTTTATTTCCCTAATGTAGGCCATTGGTATGCCTTTAGACTCCAAACGTCACCAAAGAACTTCTCTCATGACTTTGTCATAGGTCTTTTCAAGGTTAATGAACACTATATGCAAATTCTTCCTCCTCTCCCTATATTTCTCAATCAGTCTCCTCACAAGATGAATGACTTTAGTAGTGTAATGCCCCGGCATGAATCCAAACTGGCTTCACTACCTTCTCCAAAACTTTCATGGTGTGATTTAGCAGCTTAACACACCTGTGTGATCCGAAAACCCTAAATAAATTTGAACGGCGGTGGGTGGTGAGGCTGCAGTCGCCAGTGAGCAGTGAAAAATGTATAAATTGTGTTGGTGTTTGTATAAAGTGAGAGAGAACTGCATATTCAAATTTAAATACATATATCTTCGTCCTATACACTTATAATTATACAAATATAAATCATCTCTTGCCCAGTTCTCTTTTGACTTTCTTTCTTTCTCGCTTTATACAAACACAAACTATACAAAATACAATGTATAGTTTGTGTTTGTATAATGCAGGAGAGATTTGATAAACAAATATAATTGACATTATTATATTTGCATTTGTGAAAATATTTATCTCACAAAAATTTGCTATTAAATAAATAATACAAATTAAACTAATACAAACTTCAACTGATGTTATTACAAGTCATATGAACTTTTCTTCGTCTAAAATACTGAAATAAAAAAAAATACTCCATCCATTTCACAAAGAATGGTCTAGTTTGACTTGGAACGGAGTTTAAAAAAATAAATAAGACTTTTGAATACTATGGTCCTAAATTAAAGTTATGTCAAATGTACAAAATTGCCCTTTAATCTTGTGCCCTTAAACATTCCACGTGGAAAGCTGAAATTAAAATGTTACCAAAAAAAGAAAGAGGTCATTCTTTTTGAAATAGACTAAAAAGGAAAGGAGGTCCTTCTTTTTTAAACGGAGGGAGTAGTAAATAAGTAAAACAAAAGGGCAATATTTATATAGTAATAACTATTCTGAAGCAAACTTCCGGACAATCTAAATCACATAAGTAGCATTGATAAATAAAGTCATTCTTTTGCCTTAAGCATAAAAAAAAATCGTGACAATTCTCTAAATTTTGGAAAAAGATATTCCTAAGCATATATCTACATAACAAGAGAAATTGTTAACAAAAATAATTGAATTTAGACTACTACATCATGTTAACTTCATATATTGGAACATTACATACTAATCTTTATATTAAGCAAAAAAATAATTATTATATCATCAAAATTAATTTTCTCAAGTACTCAAGGTTATGGAATATACCCTTTAAGGATAGAACGGCTTACTTTATCAAAATAGTGGTATTTCATATTCCGATAAACTTTGAACTCACTCAATGACAATAAATCACACAAAAAAAAATTAAAATGCAAGAAGAAGACGAGTAGAAGGTTATAAACAATTGTGGTTGAAAAATGAAAGGAAGACCCTCTTTGGAAATGCCACAACTCATCCAAAAATCACAACCCTTTGAAAAATGTCACAACTTATTGGAAAAGTCGCAACTCAACGAAAAAGTGTAACACCCCTTAACTAGAAAAAACTAGGAAGAAATTTAAAAGTGGAAATAGTCATTTTTGAAGAGAATATAAAATCTGGAAAATTTGTTAAGTTGGATTTTGGGTCAACTTCAAACGACCATAACTTCTAGATCAGGATGAGTTAGGTGAGTTTCCAAATGTCGTAGGAAATATCTTGGAATAATATTTCCAACGCCGCCAAGTTTGTACGATTCCGAGTTCGTATGAGTGAGATATGCCCATTGGAAGGTGGGTTGTTCAATTAAGGAAAGTCTAATCCAGGTTTTTTAAGGGCATTATGGTCTTTTCCATACCCCATGACTTAATTTCGTTTTTTTGGTAATTAATTAGGGTCTAAACTGATAGGATTCCGTTTACGCTTTTACTATATTGAGTTAGGGTTTTAGAGAAGAGAAAAGAAGAGGAGAAAAGAGAAGAAGGAGCAAGAATCGTCAAGATCTTCAAGAATCGCTTGTGGATTTCGTCAAGGAATGATCCCTACGAGATATGTGAGTTCACACAACATTCGGTTCGTTCAGCCACACGCCAAACATGTTTTATTCATGTAATTTCGTCCTAAATATATTGAGAATTTGATGTTCTTGAGTTGTATTCTTGAATTGCTTTCGTTCTTGAATTTGGGATGAGATTGAGGAATTCTTGAGAGTTTAAGATCGATTATTAGAGCTGCTTTGAGTTAGATTCTTGTGTATATTCAGTGGGTACCTGAATCTAAAGAAATATGGAGAAAAAGAATCGAATCTAGGGGAATTGTACGCGGACCTATTCCTCAGCATTGATAAAATTTTCTCCTCGTCGTAGAGTGGTCACGGACCGTTCTACCTCTATATTTATTTTGCGACCAAATAATTAAATGCATCTCTGCGTTGCGGACTTGCTTCCAGACAGTGATTTCTTGATCTTATTCATGTTTAACTATCCAAAAACACTTTTAAACATCATGAGATCTTTCCTATCACAAATCATAATCCTTGAATCAATAATTCATTTCAAGGATCAGTTAAGAGTCAAGTCAAGAGAAGTTAAAGAGCCAAGTCAAGAGAAGTTGATAGAGTCTTCCAAAAGTCTTTACAAATGATTTAACTTTGTTTTAAGACTTGAGTTTTGAGTTCAGTAAAGAGTAAAGCTGAACTTCATTTCTTCAAAAGTATATCGGGACTATGTATTCCCAAAGAGTTTAAAATGTTTTCACATTTAAACAAGTAAGGAAACTTTGATTTCCAGAAGAGCCTTTGAGCTAGTTTTTCAGTAAAGAGCTTTTGAGCTAGTTTTTCAGTAAAGAGCTTTTGAGCTAGTTTTTCAGTAAAGAGCCTTTGAGCTAGTTTTTCAGTAAAGAGCCTTTGAGCTAGTTTTTCAGTAAAGAGCCTTTGAGCTAGTTTTTCAGTAAAGAGCCTTTGAGTTAGTTTTTCAGTAAAGAGTAAATGCTTTCACAATTAAGCAAGAGAGGAAACTTTCACAATTAAGCAAGAGAGGAAACTTTTATTTCCAAGATAGCCTTTGAGCAAGTATCTCAAATCATAGAAAGAAGTATGTTTTCTTAAAACATAAGAGCTAGTATCATATTTTGGGAGTAGTATTGAGCACCGATATAGGGGAGAGTTCAGACAACTCACAGCCCCCATAAACCATGTAGCCATCATGGGTAGAAAAATGTCATACTTTTTAGATGATTCCTTAGTGCCTTTTAGCATAGACTAGTGGATCCACTTAGTAGTTTAGGTTCTATACCCCCGGCAAGGTATAGGACGGCCCTGGCAGCGTGAGGCAAAATAATGTATCATCACAATATCTCTTAAGTGATGATTGTCAGTTAGAGAAACTCCCATAAAAGTATTTTATAGTTTTATATACATCAGAAATATTTGTATTTTCATATAAAAATAGAGTTAATATTGTATCTTTGCATACATACTGAGTTATTATTGTATTTCTAAATACACAGAGTTGAAAACCATGTATTAAAGATTTTCTTTAAACTGCATTTATTTACACTACTTTAAATTGAAATCAGTTGAGTTGACTTGAGTTGAGCCATGTAAGTTCTTTAGTTCCTTTCAAGCTTATGTCTTGTTTTAGATTTTCCCCCCATACTCGTACATTCAATGTACTGATGCCATTTGGCCTGCATCTTATTATGATGCAGACATAGGCAACCAGGATCAACATCCAGCGCATCGTTGATTCTAGTTGAGCTCCAGAGATTGTTGGTGAGCCTCCTTACTTCCGGAGGATCCCTTTTTATTATTTTTTAGTATTTAGTTCGTTAGGATGTCGTGGGTCTTGTCCCAACATCCATCTCAGTTATTAGACGCTTCATAGATAGACAATCAATTAGTTCATTTGTCTTTATCTTGTTATTGACTTATGTTCAGTTTTGAGTTGACATTTTGGCTAAGTTAAATGTTTTATTCTTAAACATTATGAGTTTAGTTTGAGACAACTGAGTTATCTTGCATTTGAGTTCTTTACTTAATATTTAAAGTCTTCCGCTGAGTAAGTAAGCCAGTCTAAGGGTTTGCTTAGGGCCAGCAATGGTTTTCGAGTGCCAGTCCCGCCCAGGGTGTAGGCTCGGGGCGTGACAAAAAGTCACAACCTAAGTTAGGGATACTATAGTAATTCAACATTCAAGTTAGGAGTTCATGTTTTTAAGATAATATAGATATAGATATAGATATCACTATAGATATATATATATATATAGATATAGATATAGATATAGTGATATCTATATCTATATCTATATTATCTTAAATATAGATATAGATATAGATATAGATATAGTTAGATATATATATATATAGATACATAGATATACATAGATATAGATTAATTTCTTTTTTAAAAACAATTACTCCCTCTGTTTAAAAAAAAGATAAAATTTCCTTTTTAGTCTGTTTCAAAAAGAATAACCAAATTTCCTTTTTAGTCTATTTCAAAAAGAATGACCCCTTTCCTTTTTTTTTGCAACACTTTAACTTCAACTTTTCACGTTCACAAAATTAAAGGACATTTTCGTATATTTAACATAACTTTGATTTAGAACCACAAGATTAAAAATTCAAACTAGGTCATTCTTTTTAAACGAAGGAATTACTTGTTAGGTTAAAACTAGACAAACAAATTGAAATATTGAAGTGAATGAGTATTTGTAAAACCAAATCATTGTCTTCTTCCTCTTTCTACAACTTTCTCATAATCTCCATCTTTGAGCTTAACCCATCTCCCAAAATACTCTTCTCTACCCCTCACCAACCAAGAATGCACTCTTATAGACTCAAAACCCAGAGCAATTCACTTTTGTTTAAGTGAATCGTGCAGACAAGGCAAACCCCATCTCGCCCGCCAACTGTTCGATACAATTCCTCAATCATCAACTGTCCTTTGGAACACAATAATAATTGGGTTTATCTGTAATAACATGCCCCATGAAGCCATTTCATTCTATTATCGATTGAAACATGTGGGTTCATCCGTATGTGATCAGTGTACTGATTTCTCTGTTCTTAAGGCTTGCACGGAGACCAAACAGATTCTTATAGGTAAAGACATGGATTGCCACATTCTGCATTCTGGGATTCATACTAGTAGGATTGTTAGTAATTCTTTGTTGAATATGTACTAAGCTACTTGTCTTACATTGGATAATGGTACTGATTGTGATTTTGTTTAAAGGGTGTTTAGAACTATGCCTAAAAGAAATGGTGTTTCGTGGAATACTATTTTTTCATGGTATGTGAAAAGGAAGAGGTTTTCAGAAGTAGTGAGGTGTTTTGTTATGATGATGAGATCTAAGCATTAAGCCAACTGTTGTTAGTTTTATTAATGCTTTTTATATTGTTTCACAAATAGGGGATGTTAGAGTTGTTGATGTTCTTTATGGGTTTCTTGCGAAATTGGGTAATGCATATGTAAATGACTTGTTTTTTGTTAGTGTTGCCATTGTTGTGTATGCTTAGCTTGGTTGGGTTAATTTGGTGACATGAATATTTGAGAATAATTGTGAAAGAAATACAGAGACCTGGAACTCTATGATTAGCGGGTACATTTAAAACAATTTTCCTTTAAAAGCTATTGATCTCTTTCTTGAAGCTGTAGAAGCAGAGGATGTTGTTACTACTGATGATGTGATATTTGTATCCGCTTTTATGGCAACTTCACAGTTGCAACATTTGGAGTTTACCCAACAGCTACATGCATGTCTGACAAAAATGCAGGGATTCACAAGTTATTTCGCTTAATGCTATGATAGCCACATATTCTAGGTGTAACCATGTTCTACTCTTTGCAGCAGTATGGTTTAGAACCAGATGTTGTTACCTTTGTAGCAGCCCTATCTAGTTGCAGCTACACCGGATTGGTTGATACATGCCTTTAAATATTTGAGTTGATGGGTGAAGAATATGAGATTTAGCCATCAGCAGAGCACTATGCTTGTATGGTTGACATGTTAGGGAGAGTTGGACGATTGGATGAAGCTCATAATTTTTATAAACAATTGGGTGTTGAGGGTAATATCTTGGGAAGATGGGGTCACTCCTTGCAGCCTTCAGAGTGCATAGAAATTTTGAATTGGGGAAAAATGTTTCCAGTAAGCCGCTTGAATTAGAGGGGAGAGATGGAATTTCTAGTTATCATATTCTTCTTTCAAATATATATGCAGAAGAAGGAAACTGGTAGTCTGTCGATAACGTCAGAAGAGGAATGCGCAAAATGGGATTCTCAAAGGAGGTTGGGTGTAGTTGGATTGATACTTCTAGATATCCACACTATTTTTTATATAAATATAAGAAGCATCCTCAGTACTGTATGATATATGATATGTTGGGATATTTAACCATCAATATAAAGGAAGTTGGCTATAAGCCTAAACTTGAACTAATAGAAGAGTGGATCTATGGGTAAGAAGAATAAAAACTATTAGTTCTCCCACTATGTACCTTTGTATTCATGATAATCTTGGACAGGATTTTGCTTGAGTTCATATGATTGTAGTTTATCAATGACCAGTTGCCTTTGAAACTCAAGGTAATTAAGTTGTGTTTTAGCTTTTTTTTAGTTTAGTTTTTTCTTATGAATTATGCCTCTTTACTTTGTAAAGATACTCAGAAGTAGGATATTCAGTTAGTGAAATGATTGTGTATTTATTTATTAATACAGATCATTCAAGAATATCCATTCTACCCTTTTGGTGGGAAACGAGTTGTCCCAGATAGCAAAAGAAGGGTCTTATCCAAAATGACAACTTCTATCAAGCTGTCTGAATGACTGAAGCACAGTTAAATTAGGTGACCAGTTCTTTCCTTTGAATAATTTATACTTGTCCTGTAGGCCGACTTTTAAACTGTTGTATTAAGGATTTTCTTTGATATAGTGTTTGCAAGTTCATAAGAATTTTAATATTGGAGCCAAATGGCATTAATAACACTTGCTAAGGTTGGTCCAGATAACTATTAATATGTCTGCTAAGGTTGGTTCAATCAGTGGGACATTATAGTTTGTCTTTCAATAGCATGATTTCAATATATAGACCCTTTTGTTCTGTATTTTCCATATTATCTTATCAAACATCAATTTCACAATTATTCAATGCTCTCCTAAAAAGTAGATTCCAACCGTGTTGAGTCCAGGCTTGTTCCACAATGTCACTGTTCTGCATACTCAATGTATATAGAATAGGGAATAGGTTTCTCAAAGTGTCTTCCTCTATATATATTTCATTCAAGAACTTTGTCTTCCATCCATCCCCAACACTAATACATACATTATTTTTGTAATGTGTCCATAGTCTCGTCTTACAAACACTGCATTCAAAAGTGCCCATCACCTCTTCAGTTGTCCACCGGTTAAATAAACCATACATTCCTTATATAAATCTCTTCTATAAGACTCTATATTCTATACAAAATGTCCATAGCCAATTTTGGAATAAACTACTAATTTAGAGACTTAGGTCCTTCAATCCTAGCCTCCTTGATTTTTGCTATATGTGACAGTATCCCACTTCACCAAGTTGTAGCCTTCCCTTTCCTTGTTCCCTTGCCAAAGAAACGATCTCCTGAGCCTATTTATTTTCTTCTCAATGTTCTTGGGGACTTGAAATAAACTAATCATATATGTAGTTGATTCATTTAATACTGACTTGAGAAGGGTCACCGTACCACCTAGGAACAAATAGTAGCTTCTTCACCGGTCTTGTTTCCTCCCACATCTCTCCAACACCACATTGCACACTTCCAGCTCTTTGTTGTTAGCACCGAAAGGTAGTTCCAAATATTTTGTTGGTTGTGCGTCTACCTAGCAACTCAATGTTTCAACTAGCCCAAGAAAATTGTCAACTTGGTTGATAAGGAGGAAATGACTCTTAAGACAATTGACACAGAGGCTTGAAATGCTCTACTAAATAGTGAGTATAGCCCTTATGTGTCTAATTTATGAATCCTTTGCCTCATAGAATATAAGAGCATCATCAACATAGAATAAGTGTGTGATCTCCAGGTCCTTCCCTCTCCCAGCACGTGCACTAAATGAGTATTAAGAATAGGAATAGGGACATAGAATCTCCTTATCTAAGACCTCTCTGAGATTGGAAATCCTTCAGTGTTTCCAATTATGAGCAGGGAAAACTTCACACTTGAAATGCAGTTACTTATCCAGCCAGTCCACTTGCTACCAAATCCCATGTCCTTTAGTTTTTTTAGAAGGAAATTCCAATTAACATGGTCATAGGTTTTCTCAATGTCTAGCTTGCATAGAATCCTATGTTATTTCTGCCTTACCGTGGAGTTGACCATTTCAGTAGACAACAATGATGCATCCATTATTTGCCTATATCTTAAAAAAGACATTTGGTGTTAATCAACCAATTTCAATATCACTGTCTTCATTCTCTGAGTTAGCAACTTGGAGATGATTTTATAGACTACTCATATCAAACTGATAGGTCTAAAATCTTTTAGCTCAATTGCAATAGGTTTTTTTGGGATTGAAGCGATCAATGTAACATTAAATGATTTCTCAAACACACTCTTATAATGGAAATTTTTTGTACTCGACATTCAGTCCTCTTTCAAAATATCCCAACATTTCTTAAAGAAATCCATAGTGAAGTCATCAGGGTCTAGTGCTTTGTCCCCATCATACTGTTTGATGATCAATAACACTTCCTCTTCTGTAATTGGTCTTTGTAACCATTCATTTTCTTCTATAGACTGTTGGAAATCCTAAAAAATCTAAAGAGGGTCTCTAGGATTCAAGTTCTGAGTAGAGTCTGGCATTTAATACATATGACATGGCAATAGAGGAGGTTCCTTTAATGGTTCCATATCCCACAATGTTATGTGTTGAGTCATCAACTACCATTACTTGAGAGGGTGCTTTGTTTGATCGAAAGGTAGAAAATATATTAGGATTACGTGTCATGTAATTACTAGTACCTGTATCAATCACCCAGTTGTTCAAAGAGGAGACCGCATATGCTTTTCTTGAATCAACAAGGGTAGTAACTGAAGTAAATTCTTTAAGGGATTCTTGATACTGAGAAGACTCCGCAAACTCATTCGCCAAAACCAAAATTATTTTACCCTCATAATTTATAGCCATGTTTCCTCCGTTCTAACTGTTTGAGTTATAGTTTCAACTCAAAATACCCAAAATATTAATATAGGAGAAGCTAACAAACACAAACAATACCAACAAATACTATCCAGTACTGAAAAGGAAATTTGTTAATATCAAGACATGCAATATTTTATGGGATTAAGTTCATACAAAATTTGAACGAAGTTATAAATTCAAGACATATTGACCCAAGTGAACATTTTGGGTTAATAAAGCCGGATTAATTATTTAAGTCAAGATTGCATGACTTAAGTCAAATCCAACTACATTGGGCTAGGTTGGGCCTCTACAAAATGGTCCACCCACATGTATTAAGCCCAAGGGTCCATTAGGATTACTTGGAGGCTACCATTAAACCTTTCATCCATGCCTATATGAAATAAAAAGGCTTCATATTCTCTTTGGAGGCATCTTGAAAATTCTATAACATCTTGGAAGATTCTAAGATGGGATTGGACAAAGACAAGAGAGTGCTCAACTGGAAAAACGACCAACAAAGACAAATTACTTAGATAACAATTCTTCCCCTTCTCCTTTAAGGCTTTAAGGTGAACTGTATGGAGGTAGGAATGAAATACGTCCTCACCTTATCTAGTGTTAGTGAGAGCAATTTGAGTATCCCTCATGCACCTTCTTTTGTAGATAGAATCTTAATGAGTGGAAACAAGCAACCTTACTAAGAAAGGTTCTTGTTGAGTAAGGACGACTTTCAAGCCAACCCTTGGTATAGGTTGGGCACTTGAGCTCATGATTGGTCCATTGAAGATTGTACAAGCCCAACGCAGGCATGCATACATCTTATATCATGATCATGTCAATGCCATCAACAAGCCAAATTTCATTTATTTGTTCTATTAAGTACTTCTTTCATGTCATTAGCTTTGAAAAATTATCTCCCTTTACTGGTTCACCTCGTTTAAAAGCTTAAGAATAGCCTAGCTTCAGAAGGTCATCAATAATATTTGATTCCAAGAAACTAGCAACTAATTCACCCAACAAAATAATTGTAGTCAATAGTCAAATACCAGATTTATTTGAAAGCAAGAACACCAAACTTAAACCAGCAAATTGGGACAACACCAAACTTAAACCAGATCTAAATCACTGAAGGAGAGACTAGCATGCTAGAACATTAATTATCCCGAACAACATGTTTTCTCCCTAGTCTATTTCCATTATTATGTATTGCCAGCTTGAAAGGGGCTCTTCACGTGATATTCAATTAGAGGAAACACGTGTAAGCACCGTTTGACTTAGCAACAAGTTACTCAAAAATATCTCCAGAACTGAAACTTTTATGAAGACCAAATACACCTATGAGATATATGAAGATGTACTCTATATCCAAGATGACAACTTCTATCAAGCTGTCAGATTGACTGAAGCACATTTAAATTAGGTGACCAGTTCTTTCCTTTGAATAACTTATACTTGTTGTGTAGGTCAACTTATAAACTATTGTATTAAGGATATTTGATATAGTGCTTGCAAGTTCATGAGTATTTTTATACTGGAGCCAAATGGCATTAATAACACCTGTTAAGGTTGGTTCGGATAACTATTAATATGTCTGCTAAGGTTGATTCAGCTAATTATAGTATGTGAATATCAATGGAACTGGCATAAGTGGAGTTTTTTCATTTCAGAAAATGGTTCTGAAGCTACAACAAATCATATACATAAGATAATCTCTAAAATTTTCCTTATTAGGTTGTCGGCTTAAATTATTGGACATTGACAAACAAAATCTTTCTATGAATTAGTACGAGGTTTTATTGAGTAAATATGCATATAGACTTTTCCCAACCAATTAAGTTTCGAGTCCAAATTATCTTTACTTGGCTTATTAGGTTCCACATGCTTGCTTACAAGCTGCTTGTGTCAATTTAATGTGAATTATTTCCCTTCAGTTTTCACAAGGGACAAAGGGTGTAACGACATCATTTTTTGGAGTTTTTTGTCTTTTTTGATAAGGTAAATAATATTACTAAGAGTTAATGGTAAAAAACACATCAAAATTATCACTTTTTATGAGTTTCATACCTCAACTATCATTGTTCACTTTACCTACCTAAACTATCACCCTTGTTGTATTAAAACTAACCTTGGTGCTGGGTGGTTCATTTGTGAACATGCAGGGTATAGAATGGTTATTTATTATCTGAAGATAATATGCTTAAGTGAGTTAGAAACTGATAAAGTCATATGGTACATTGATTCTACTAGATCCTAACATTCATAATTTCTAAATCTCTCTAGATTGTCAAAAGGGGTTCCATCAACTTTCATAAGATGCACATTGTGAACTAGTAGAGTACTACAGGGCTTGGTTGCCAATTTTCCAGTTTCTACGAGTAGGTCAAGAATGTATTTTCTCTGAGATAGAAAAATTTCCGTCTTGCTTCCATTTACTTCTACTTCCAAAATATATTTCAACTCGCCTAAGTCCTTCGTATGAAACCTAGTAGGCAAGAAAGACTTAAAGGGAAGAGATCCCCTCACAATAAGAAGGATAGTGCTAGTTGCAGATAGTCGATAGAAAACAAAGTGATCACATATGCTCATTTTCAGCCAATACGCCTGAACTACCTCACTAGACTTGTCAAACCAATCTCAGGGACTCTGGTTGAAGCCATAAAAGGACTTCTTCAATTGATAGACTTTCTATACTTCCCATAAACAATAAAATCGAGTGGTTGCTCCATATACACTTCCTCTTAAAGATCACCATAAAGGAATGCATTCTTGATATCTAACTAGTGTAAAGGTTAATTCTCATAAACAGTAGGAGAAATGAACAAACAGACATAAATGAGTTTGGAAACTAGAGAAAAGGTGCCAAAATAGTACCCCATAAGTCTGAGCATATCCTTTATCCACAAGCCTGACCTAAAGTCTTTCCATGGAACTATCTAGATTAACTTTAACTTTGAACACACACTTACATCCTACTGGTTTATCCCTGTTGATTCCACAAAATTTCATGTGTGATTTTCCTCTGATGTATGTGTTTCCTCAAGCATTGCATTTGACAATCTAGGATTATTCAAAGCCTCCTTCACAGTTTTGTGTATTGAAACAGAGTCTAGAGAATAAATCAAGGATCTAGATGTGGAAGATAAGTGATCATAGGAAACAAAGTTAGCAATGAAACATGTGGATTCTCAAACCCGTCTACCTTTACAAAGCGTAATAGGGAGGTCAAAATTTTCTAATAGATAAAGTATAGAAGAATTTGATGACAAAGGAACTGGTGCAACACATATATTATCGACCTCTCATCTCCTTGAATAAACTTAAACAATTGGCAGTTTTGCTGGAACATGTGTTGAAGGTGCAACAGTTGTGTGGTAATCAATAGAGTAACTAGGAGATGGAATAATAATAACATCTGATTGCATAACATGAGTAACCTGATAAATTAACCACTCATCTTCCTCCCGCTGACTTTTAAAACTGGGAGGGGTATAGAAGAATGGTGTAGATTTTAAAAATATCACATCATTTTACTACAAATAGTTGTCAAGTTTAGTAGAATAACATTGATACCCTTTCTAAAGACAAGAATAACCCAAGAAAACACATTTCAATGCCTTAGGGTCCAACTTAGTAATAGATGACAGTACCTCTCGAACATAACACTTACTTATGAATACATTTGGTTACATCAGAATGACTTGTTTAGAAATAGAATGATGTAAGTCATATTACAAACAAGCACCGTGGATGACATGCAACTAATCAGAAAAAAAGTCGTTGAGAGTGCATGCAAATGTGACCATAACCTCTTCAATTGTCCACCGGTTAAATAAACCGTACTTTCCTGATACAAATCTCTTTTATAAGGCTCTATATTCTATACAAAATCTTCATAGCCACTTTTGGAGTAAACTACTATGCAAATGCTCTCATAATATGCTAGGGACTTATGTGGTAGTATACCACATGTATCTTCATGTTTGTTTCTTTTACTAGTCACTCATTACTTTACTTAGTATCCATAACCGATTTAAGAGAATGTGTCTTGCGGCGATTGTTTTTGATTACTAAGTGTCAAAGGTTACAAAAAATCTTAATTTAGATTCCCGATATTTATGGTAGTTTATGGTCATATATTGACACTCCTCCGTTTTTTGAATCCTTTTAAAGAGCTGAACTTTTTCATGTTTGAGATTTCCTTGTAGATCTAAAAGAAAATGAACACCGATCGGACATGCAATAACTCCTTCTGGACTAATAAGGAGGATAAAATCTTTGAAAATACTCTTGCGACCAAGAAGGATAACAACAATCTATTGGAGGAAATGGCAAAAGCACTTCCCAGGAAATCGGCTGATGATATTAAGGATCACTATAATATCTTAATTGAAGATATCAATGCCATGGAGTCTGGATTTTTCCCATTACCTAATTATCCTGATATGCAAAACTAGAATTCAAAAGCACATGTAGAATGGCGAGAAGGGGCTTCTTGGACGGAACAAGAACACATGTCGGTTTCCCGTACAGTTCTTGAGGACGACATTAATAATCTTAATTGATGTTAATATCATTTCTTGTAATTGATTTCACGGCTTATTACATTTTTACTAAATCAGAATTCCAAAATTTCTTACTTCTGAATGACCACGTTGGTGTGCTTCTGAACATCTCATATATTATTATATTTCTAGGTGGATAGAGTACATCTTCATATATATCATAGGTGTATTTGGTCTTAACTGCATCACCAATATAATATAAAATATTAATTCCAATTTCTGAGTTCCACAATATTTTTCTATCAAATTAATACAAAATATTAATTCCAACTTTTGAGTTCCACAGTATTTTCTGATCATATTTGTAGGCTTTTACTTCTTTTAATTGTCAATGGCTAGGCTTGGTTTCATGAGAAGTAGACTGACTCAAATTCTTCATATACATCAAACGATTCATGAAATTGTAACCACTCCACTTGTTGATTGTAGGTTAAGTCTCCTCGGATGAGGCTCTATATCTAAAATGTCAACTTGGCCTGGGGTATAACAATTGTGTGCCCGCTAAACTTAATTTCTTTGTCAAAATGAATGGAAATTTGGGACCAAGAGGCCGAGTTTGATAGAAATTTGTTCAACTTACAAAGCCATGCCAAATCCAAATTGTGGCAAAGCAAATCTATTTTTGAGTGCTTCAGTTGTCTCGACTTTCTTGCAACTTTTAGTTCAAGAATCAAACATCTTGTAAATTCTAGCGACACCAAATTTGGAGCATCAATCTTCCTTGTGCCACCTGAATCGTCCTTAATCTTCAAGACGATTTGGAATTGAGATATAGAAATAAGGTGCTCGAGATTCCATCACATGTCCACATGGGGTGATATGATATATCTAAGGATTTTAGATTCTAACATTCAATAACATCCAAATTAATAGCATCGCTAGAAAAGTTGTTTTGACCTCCATCAACTGACAAATAAGCAATAGCATCGCTAGAAAATATCGCGTTGAAGTTTGTTATAAGCGAATTTTGTCATCTGAATAGCTAAATAATCATTTCGCAAAGGTAGTTCTTAAATTTTCACTTCTTTTCCCTTCTATCTTTGTCCACATTATTTGTTTCCGGGCAGGTGGTGAAGGACATAAGAGAAGATTTTCCTATAGTTACGGAAGAGGTGAAAAAGGAGCATTAGTCACTGAGACCATGGACGAAGACAATGATATTAGTCCTATAGTTAAGGAAGAGGGGACATTGTGCATTCAATGCGCTCGATTTTTTCCTTTCTATTTCATTCTATTGTTACAGATCCTGCTATGTTTGTTTTAAACTTTTGTTGTTTATGTTTCTGCAAAATTATTTTTATGAATATTTTTTAGTACAGATAAAATAAAATACACTAATTGAGTATTCACGCAAGTTTTCTCTACTGAAATTGTAGTTTCAGATTGAACTTCATCACTCTGGTATGTTGATTTTTAAAAACACCCAAATAAACTGAATAGTTTTATGTAATATTTTTCCTTTCAAGTACATATAATAATTTGAATTATTGTCCCATATGATACATTCTCCCATTAATTTTTTATTTTAATAATTACTTATGATGCATTTAAATGGGGAACTTTAAAATAATATGTAAACCAAACGGTAGGGCTGAACTTTTTGCACGTTGGAATTAGAATATCTGTTCACTTTTTTTTGTCTTTTAAAATTTATTTATCCCTTCACCAACGATTATATATTTATTAGAAAATTTAATATATCCGGTTGATGTTCATTTGATTCCCCAAGAATATCATATAGTAACACTTCTTGGAAGCAAAAGGATAAACTAAAAAATTAAATTAAATATGATTGATTGAAGGATAAATGATAAAATGTTATAATTGTCATATTCCTTTACATTATTAATGTTTGTTACTACGTAATCTTGTATGTAAGATAATATAATATTTTAGTTTTAGTGACTGATATGTTTTAAGTATTATTTTATAAATTAAGTGATATTAAGTTCCCGCGCGCGTGGGTGATTTTACTAGTATATATATAAATGAGAACCCTAGACCCGCATGTGGCTCCACCACGAACCATGATTCCCTTTTAATTTGTTTTATTTACAAAACTAGCCTTTTCCTTTCATGAAAAGTTGTGACTTTTATGAAGATTTGTGACTTTTATGAAGAATTGCGACTTTTATGCAGAGTTGTGACTTTTATGAAAAGTTGTGACTTTTATGAAAAGTTGCGACTTTTATGAAAAGTTATGACTTTAATGAAAGATTGTGACCTTTCCGATAAGACACAATAAGCATTTGTTCACACTAACTTTTGTTGTCAATAGATAGAGGAATTTCCTCTCATTTTTAAACTAACAAAAAAAATTGAACTTCTTCTTCCTATGGACAATTAAATAATTGTGTACTTTGCTCCTGTTGAATGAATCACTGACACCATTTTTTTGTATCCATACAGTGGAGAATAGTATTGTTCTTTCCTGAGAGGATCTATTCCTTTAAATCTCGTGTACTAGTGGGGATAATTTCCTTAAGGGGACACTGTGCATTCAGAGGGCTCATTTTTTTCCATTTTGTTTCATTCTATTGTTACAAATCATGGTATGTTTTTACAGTCAATAATTTATGCTTATATTATTAATTATTATTTTTGAGTACATACTTTAAATTTTGTTGTTTATGTTTCTGCAATATTATTGTTATAAGTATTTGTTAGTACATATTAAATAACAAACGTTAATTGGGTATTCAAGCAAGTTTTCTCTACTTAAATTGTTGAAGGCACAATAAAAAAAATCCCTTACAAATCTCTAATTTATTCATCAACAACATCATTTCTCCACATACAAGGATGACATTTTGTGTTCTTTAGGAAATCCTCTAAGAGTTAATAACTTTGCATGCCCATATTTTATTGTTTTTATGTTGTTGTTATCTATTTTTTCTAAATTTTTTCACTTGATATTATGAGTACTTTAAGGATTGAAAGTTGATTGAAGTGTTAGTTAATTTTCAGTGGTATGTTATTTTAAAACATGAGAACTTTTCTGGTTAGACTGATTTGTTATCATCATTGGATATCTCATAGGTTACTCCCTTTAATGTATGTTTTTTCTCACTATTTTGTTGTCTCCTTAAAATTGTATTGATTATTTTTCGTTTGGTATGTATATGATCTCACTTCGACAAAGCTTTCATCCTTTTAATGTTTTTCTTTTTTTTTCCTTCTCATTCAGCTCTACTAAATATTTTTTATGTGAGTTATGACTATTTTCAGCAAACTTAATTTGAAGAATATGAAACAAAATTTGCTCTAAATAAAGTAATTTCTTAAGCAACAAAAGATATGTCTATTAACATAGATTTGTTGTCCTTTATGTCCCAAGTATTACTGAGCATTTGAGTTATCTAGGTTAGAATTCTTTTTTATTTTTTAATGTTCAAGAAAATTCTTTAACATGAGTCTAGAATCCAACATTTTGATCTACTTGTACTTTCAAAATGCAACAACTATACATACATATTTCTGAAAAAGTTGTAAAGTTGCATTGTTGAAGCATCTAGAAGGGCCTTCAGAGCAGTAGTTTAATGAAGAATTAATTTCTAAAAGGGTCAACAATATTATTTTGTTGTTGTTTCAAATTTAATTTTCTCCTTCTATAATTTTTTTTAAGGTAACAAAGTAACAATAACGAAAAGTGGTGAACGTTTGACCTCAGACAAGTAGATTGTCTCTAAAAATATTATTTATGTTTGTGGTGTACATTTTTAACGATTTTAACTTATTTATAACTAAATTTGATTATCGAAAACTTTTCTATAATTTGTTTTTAACAAGGAGTTATTGTAACCATAAAATTATCATTTCTATATTTTTCATGTACAAAAAAACAGAAAAAATATGTTTGATCACTACATAAAAACATCACTCAGTTTTAACAAGACAATTATATCATCAAACATATATTATGATAAATTATGTAAAAGATAAAAATGATTAGATATCAAGATATTTTTAATAATTCATTATATATTTAAAATTCTTGAGATATGTGTAATGTCAAATAATTTAATTTCTGTAAAAATGTTCTTAAACACCCACTAAAATTTACTCTTTTTTCTTATAACAGTCGATTATTGGAAAGGCTGTTCAAAAGCTTAGAAAGATTATTTATGCCCGCGCGAAGTGCGGGTAAATTACCTAGTATATATATATAAAAGAACCCTAGGTCCGCCTACGTGGAGCCACCACAAACCATAATTCCCTTTTAATTTATTTATTTCCAAGACTATCCTTCTCTTTCATGAAAAGTTGTAAGTTGTATGAAAAGTTGTGACTTTCATGAAAAGTTGCGACTTCAATGAAGAGTTGCGACTTTTATGAAAGGTTGTGACCTTTCAGATGGGTTGCAACTTTTCCAAATTATTGTGACCTTTCCGATAAGGCACAACAAACATTTGTTCACACTACCCTTTATTGTATATAAATAGAGGGCTAATTTTAAAACAACAAAAATTCTGAACTTCTTATTCTACTTCTTCTGCACAATTAAATATTCGTGTACTTTACTCCTGTTGAGTTGTTCACTGACACCATTGCTTATGTTACAGATCCTGGTATTTTTTTTACAATCATAAATTTGTGCTAATGTTATTAAGGATAAATGATAAGATATTATAATTTTTATTTTCCTTTACATTATTAATGTTTGGTACTACGTAATCTGTATGTAAGATAATATAGTGTTTTAGTTTTAATGACTAATAGGTTTCAAGTATTTATAAATTCAGTGATATTCAATTCCCGCGCGAAGCGCTTGTAATTTACTAGTAAATAATAAAAATTAAACTAATACAAATTTCAACTACCGTTATTACAAGTCATATGAACTTTTTTTTGTCGAAAATACTAAAATATTAAAAAATAGTAAATAAGTAAAATAAAAGGGTAATGTTTATATAGTAATGACTATTCTGAAGCAAACTTCCTGACAATCTAAATCGCATAAGTAGCATTGATAAATAAAGTCATTCTTTTGTCTTAAGGATAAAAAAAATTGTGACAATTCTCTAAATTTCGGAAAAAGATATTCATAAGAATATATCTACATCACAAGAGAAATTGTTAACAAAAATAAATGAATTTAGACCACATCGTGCTAACTTCATATATTGAAACATTACATACATTATGTATATATTAAGCAAAAAAATAATTATTATATCATCAAAATTATTTTCCTCAGGTACTCAAGGTTATGGAATATACCCTTTTATGATAGAACGACTTACTTAATCAGAATAGTGGTACTTCATATTCCGCTAAACTTTGAACTCACTCAATGACAATAAATCACACAAAATAAAATTAAATTCAAGAAGAAGACGAGTAGAAGATTAAAAAAAATTGTGGTGGAAAATCGAGAGGAAGCCCCTCTATTTATAGTCAACAAAGGATATTATGAAAAAATATTTTTTATGTCTTATCTGAAAAGTCATGACATTTCTGAGAAGTCACAACCCTTTGGAAAAGTCACAATTTATTGAAAAAGTCACAACTCATCGAAAAATCACAACTTACCAGAAAAGTCACAACTCAACGAAAAAGTCACAACCTAAATTAGGGATATTATAGTAATTCAACATTCAAGTTAGGAGTTCATAGTTTTAAGGTCATATAGATATAGATAGATAGATATAGATTAATTAATTTCATTTTTTTAAAAAGTACTCCCTTTATTTAAAAAAGAATGACCAAATTTCCTTTTTAGTCTGTTTCAAAAAGAATAACCAAATTTCCTTATAAGTCTGTTTCAGAAAGAATGACCCCTTTCCTTTTTTTTGCAACACTTTAACTTTAATTTTCCACGTGGTTTTTTTAAAACCACAAAATTAAAGGACATTTTGGTGCATTTCACATAACTTTGATTTAGAATAAATATAGATATAAATAGATATAGAATAATTAATTTCATTGTTTTTTAAAAATTACTCCCTCTGTTTCTAAAAGAATGACCAAATTTCCTTTTTAGTCTGTTTCATAAAGAATAATCAAATTTTCTTTTTAGTCTGTTTCAAAAAAATGGCCCCTTTCCTTTTTTTGCAACACTTTAACTTCAACTTTCCACGTGGCATGTTTAAAACCACAAAATAAAAAAGTCAAACTAGATCATACTTTTTAAACGAAGGAACTACTTGTTAGGTTAAAACTGGACAAACAAATTGAAATATTCAAGTGAATGAGTATTTGTAAGACCAAACCATTGTCTTCTTCCTCTTCCTTCAACATTCTTACGGTCTCTATTTTTGAGCTTTACCCATCTCCCAAAATACTCTTCTCTACCCCTCACCGACCAAGAATTCACTCTTACAGAATCATAATTCGCTTTTGTTTAAGCCAATCGTGCAGACAAGGCTAACCCCATCTCACCCACCAACTGTTCGATACAATTCCTCAACCATCAACTGTCCTTTCGAACACAAAAATTATTGGGTTTATCTGTAATGACATCCCCTATGAAGCCATTTCATTCTATTCTCTATTGAAACATGTGGGTTCATCCGTATGTGATCAGTATAGTTATTGCTCTTTTCTCAAGGCTTGGGCGAAAACCAAACAACTTCTTGTAGGTAAAGTCGTGCATTGCCATATTCTGCATTCTGGGATTCATACTAGTAGGATTGTTCATAATTTTTTGTCGAATATGTACTCTGCTACTTGTCATACATTGGATAATGGTACTGATTGTGATTTAGTTTAAAGGGTGTTTAGAACTATGCGTTGAAGAAATGTTGTTGCATGGAATACTATTTTTTCATGGTATGTGAAAAGGAAGAGGTTTTCGGAAGCAGTGAGGTGTTTTGTTCTGATGAGATTAGGCATAAGCCAATCGTTGTTAGTTTTATTAATGTTTTTCCTGATGTATAAAAAATAGGGGATGTTAAAGTTGTTGATGTTCTTTATGGGTTGCTTGCGAAATTGGGTAGTGCATATGTAAATGGCTTGTTTGTTATTAGTGTTGCCATTGTTATGTATGCTGAGCTTGGTTGCGTTGATTTGGTGACCAGAATATTTGAGAATACTTGTGAAAGAATTACAGACATCTGGAACTCTATGATTAGCGGGTACATTTAGAACAATTTTCCTTTAAAAGTTGTTGAGCTCTTTCTTGAAGCTGTAGAAGCAGAGGATGTTGTTACTGCTGATGATGTGACATTTGTATCCGCTCTTATGGAAATTTCACAGTTGCAACATTTGGAGTTTGCCCAACAGCTACATGCATGTGTGATAAAGAAATGCAGGGAATCACTGGTTATTTCGCTTAATGGAATGATAGCCACATATTCTAGGTGTAACCATGTTCTACTCTTTGCGGCAGACTGGTTTAGAACCAGATGTTGTTACCTTTGTAGCAGTCCTGTCTACTTGCAGCTACACTAGATTGATTGATACAGGCCTTTCAATATTTGAGTTGATGGGTGAAGAATACGGGATTCATCCATCAGCAGAGCACTATGCTTGTGTGGTTGACATGTTAGGGAGAGTTGGACGATTGGATGAAGCTCATAAGTTTTCTAAATTTATGGGTGTTGAGGGTAATGTCTTTGGAAGATGGGGATCACTCCTTGCAGCCTGCATAGTGCATAGAAATTTTGAATTGGGGAAAATTGTTTCCAGTAAGCTGCTTGAATTAGAGAGGAGTGATGGAATTTTTGGTTATGATATTCTTCTTTGAAATATATATGCAGAGGAAGGAAACTGACAGTCTGTCGATAATGTCAGAAGAGGAATGGGCAAAATGGGATTTTCAAAGTTGGCTGGATGTAATTGGATTGATACTTCTGGATATACACACTATTTTCTATCTAAAGATAAGATGCATCCTCAGTACTGCATGATATATGATATGTTGGGATATTTAACCATCAATATGAAGGATGCTGGCTATAAGCCTAAACTTGAACTAATAGAAGAGTGGATCTATGGGCAAGAAGAATAAAACGTTATTAGTTCTCCCACTATGTTGTTCTTGTCCCACTATGTACCTTTGTATTCATGATATTTTTGGGCAGGATTTTGCTAGAGTTAATATGATTGTAGTTTATCAATGACCAGTTGCCTTTGAAACTCGAGGTAATTAAGTTCTATTTTAGCTTTTATTAGTTTAGTTTTTTCTTCTGAATTATGCTTTTTTACGTTGTAAAGATACTCAGAAGTAGGATATTCAGTTAGTCAAATGTATGTACATTTCTTTATTAATACAGCAAGAATATCCATTTTACCTTTTTGGTGGGAAACGAGGAGTCCCAAATAGCAAAAGAAGGGTCTTAAAATTATAAAGTCTATAATATCCTTTTTATTTTAAAATAAACTGATCTTTTTTTCATTTTTTAATCAAAAGGTACTAAAGTTAACACGGTAAAAAATGTTCAAAAAGGTAAAATAACATAGTGTGAAATATGTTATTTTACCATTCTGACCAAATTCTCTATCCGAAAGAATTTTTCCAAGATGAAATTCTCCTTCTCATTAAGTAGAATGCAATTAAGTAATTCAAATTTATAACGAAGGAAACTTAATTAGAAGGAAATAACTAAAGAATTAAAGTGCAATGGTTGATATTTAAATTTGTTATTTTATAATTAAGATATTTATATATAATTAAATAAATCAAATTTTAATTTAGTGGAGAGCCAAAATGAAAATATTAATATTTTTACAATTAAAAGTGTGTTAAAATATATTTTACGTTTTTTGTTAAAAATATAATAGGAGCAATATTTTGTTGGAAGTTAAATATCTTCTAACTTCCTAAGCATTGTGGTGTATCATTTTTCTTACTTTGGGATTTGGATCTCATGATGATTTTAATAAATATTGTCTAAAAATATAGATTTTATCCAAAAGCACATGTAACAATAATTCTTTACAAATATTTAAAATTTAAGGTGTGAAAAATGTAATATATATATATATATATATATATATATATATATATATATATATAAAAGAGAAAC
>JAJOOS010011854.1:0-46118 GCA_029582725.1 Solanum chiquidenum | reverse complement strand
TCTACCAATATGGTAAAAATGACCTTTCATTTGCACTTTTGCAATGACTTTTCATTTTCCCTCCAAAATTGGTTCCCCCACTTTCATTGGTTCTTCCATTTTCCATTTTCTCTTTTTATTTCCCATTCACACCTTGCTAAACCCAACAGTAGCTTCTGTGAAATTTTGTAGAGCCTTCATTTCTGATTGTGCCAAGTATTTCAAATTGCCTTGCTACGCCAACTGCTCTTGATTATGTGCCTGTATCTAACATGTATGCGGCCATTATAAAAGAGTGTATTGCCTTCCCCAATTTATTTTCTTGGTTCTTATCCTTAAGTTTGGCACTTGTTGCTTGTCGAGGTCAAGTATTTGCTTAAATGTTGCAGGAAGCTCTTTGACATTTGTGAAGCCCAGCCCTGTTTAAAGCTAGATTAGCTAGACAATCAGCCATAGAGTTGCCTTCCCTGAAGACATGCTTCAACTTAACCTGGCAAATTTTGGCCATTTGCTTGATGTCTTCCACTATTGCAGCAATTTGCTATGGGATTTCCCACACTCCCGATAAAATCTTGACTAGGACCAGTGAATTTGTTTCCATGCTAATCATATAAAGCCCCATAGTAACACAGTGATACAGTGCTTCTCTAATAGCTATTGTTTCTGCTGTTATATTTGTTGTCTCCGGAATCTCTTCGCCTTGTGCATTTATTAAATCACCTCTATGATTTCTTAGACAAAAACCATAACAACGACGCTCCATCTTTAGCAGCGCCTTGCTCTGGTGGTCTCCAACTAACTGCTAAGTAGTATAGTTCAGGCTTGTATTTCTCAAAAAACAATCCATCCCTGCTTCAATTTAGGGTAGATAAGTCTCGCCGATGTCTGTATTCACATTAAATACAAGACTATTGTATGAAACAGTTTTCTCATTCCTTAAGCTCCGCCATATTATAATAGCAGGAACTACTGTTATAGGATTTTATCTAATTTTGGACGACATGATGTTGTCCACCATCTGATAAACAATTGAAGTCCACCCATGTTAATACCTGCAAACAGCCTCCACACTTTTGAGACAATGTCTCTTGTTTTGATTCTTGACAACACCAACATTTAGACACCAATTGAATTCCCATCTTCCACTGGAACCCTATACTTCCATGCCCTCCATACTAAAAAAGACATTTTCTTTGCCCAGACTATTCCAATTCTTAAGTTACAGCGTTAGTAAAAAAAATATTTCTCTAGTAAAACATTTTTTTTAAAATGAGAAAATGATTTTCATACAGGTTTCATAATTAATTTATAAGTTTATTGTCTTCACGTCCACCCAATGTCTCCAACCCGATCATTTCACCTCCCTCCACCCCCGACCCCGAACCCCACTCACACTATTATTTTACCAACTTACATATAAATGCTATTCGGCTATTATTTTCCTTTTACTAAATTATCAAACACTAAAAAATAAATTAAAAAATTATTTATTTTTGTGAAAAATATGTTCCTACCTAACACACATACAAAGAGATATTTCATCACAAAGATTGAGTTCCACCAGTTTACTCCCCAAAACCAAACATATGACAAAAAATATATCCATAATTGATAAGAAGCCTATCACCACAATTGTTGGTACATCTCACGTTATCTTAGTTAGCAAACAAATGAAATGCAGCTATCAAAACTAAATGCATATATTCTCTAATTAATTAATGTCATTTTACTGTCTGGACTTATTGCTACATTTATTTTTCAGTCACACTCTCTTATTCCAGTTTTTTTTTTATTTGAATAATCAGATATAGACAGAGGAATGATATGCTATAAGTTATAACATATAATATATGTTCGAGCAATTTCAAAATTGAATCATTTTGTATTAGCACCCGTTTGACTTTAAATATTTTTTTTTAAAAAATCACCCAAAAATGATCTGCCAAAAATATTTAGAAATTTGAAGTCAAGCGCTAGCTAAAAGTAATTTAATGTAACTTCTTCTTATCTTAAAAACCACAATTCAGAAGCTTCACCTGCATATTTCATCAGTATAGGCTCTCTCGTTTGTAAGGTGAGTGTTAGAATAATAATTCAAAGTTGGAGTAGGAATCTAAGTTATTTAGAATTTGTTATTTATAGTATTTACTTATTTATGTTTAATTATGATTTGTTAGTTAGAGTTATTTCTAGTCCTAGTTTATTTGGTTTTTACTTTCATAAATAGGAATTTTACTAGTTTTTTTCCATATACAGAAACATAAAAATATATATAAATATATTAAAAAATACAAGAGTTTATAAATAAAATACTTTCCTTCATTGAGGCTACTTCAACATGTAAGGAATCATTTTAAAACATTACGACAAAAGAGATATTTAGTGGCTATAAAAAAAAATCATCGATAATATTTAATGTTACAAAAATATTTAACAACAATTAAATTAAAATCATATTTACTATTATCGTTAAACATAATATAGAGACAATTATATATTGTCACTAAATAATTATCCTAATCTTTTTTATTTGTTGTGATGCAATGATCATTGGGTAAAGTTATTATTGAATTTATGAATGGCCTTTGATTCAGAGTATGTTTTGATTTTGAATTATTTTAAGCCTATTAAATTAAAATTATCTTTGAACACTTTCATAGTATTTGGATAAATTCTAAAAGGGTTTTAAGCACTTATTTTTAAGCTAAAAAAATATAAATTAGCTAAAAAATTAAAATTCGTAATTTATGACTTTTAACTTATAAATAAAAAATTATAAATTCATTCAATCATTCTCTAAGACTCTTAATATTTATAAAAGTCTTGTTGAACTCCTCTACCAGAAATAAGAAACAGTTTTTAGGCGGATAAAAATTAAGTTAGTATTTTTTTTCATTTGATATTCATATTTATTTTGGTTTGATCCGTTCGAATTTATATAGGAAAGGTTCACTTTTAGAATAATACATTATTTATTTGGGAATAAAATTTCAACTTTAAATAAACTTAGTAGGGATTTGTACATGCAATATAAAAAATTATGATTTTAAATTAACTTTTAAAAATGTGATTTGTAATCATGATTTTAAATCTCAATTATACAAAAAGCATGATTTAAAATTTCAAATCGTGATTTCAATTTTTTTAAACACTTGACTTATAAATTTATATTTTGTATAAATAAAAAATAAAAACACATTATTTTAAATTTACAAAATAATAATAATTATACTTGGTGTGAAGAAATTATTTGTATTTTATTTTTTTTGGCAAATAGGAGATATTATATTAACTTACACCAAGTTAAAGTGTATTGTTTCCTGTTTTTCCCGGTACATAGTTAAGGGCCATTTTCTGGAGTATATTATCAATAGTACCTGTGTTAATCTTTTTAACGAAAGTAGTTCCTATAGTCAGGGGCGTAGCTAGAGCTATTTCAGGGTGTTCAAATGAATATCCTTCTCGAAAAATTACATTGTATATATATGTTAAATTTTATATTTAAAAGATATATATTTAAAGTTGGAAATCCTTGACAAAAGTTATGTCTTTGATGTAGTGGTAATAGGTATCCATTTGAGTGAAGGAGTTTTGGGTTCGAACCCCAAATAGAAGAATATTTTTATTTATTTTTTTGACAGCTTTTATTCTTGGACATCTATAGTGTCTGCTTGTAGTTCCTTATTAAGTATTACTATTGCTGACTAATGGATCTTTATAAAATCATATGTATTTGAAAGTTTATAATCACAAACATTTATTTATAAAAGAAATATGAAGACATACAATTTATCAAATATGGTACTTTAAGATATTTTGATTTCTTGTTTATGGACAATAATTTGTTTATTCGGAAAGATTGCATATGAATTGATTCTTTTTTTGATATTTTCATCACAATTGATATAATTTTCATATTTATAAAAAAAATATAATTTATAAAATTTAAATTACATATTCAAATAAAACTTCATTTTCAAATCAATATATTTTTTAAGAGAGAAGTATTGAAAACCCTCCTAAACTCAGTACAAATTATTAGTTTCATTTCTGAACTATTGACAGACTTAAAAACACTCATTTACTTGACTAACTGAACTTAAATACACCCCCGATCTAACAATCTGAGTGAAATACACTCTTAAATTCTCGCCAAATTTAGGAGTGTTTTCAACACTTCTCTTGACTTTTTATTAAGAGTCTCATGTTTCTATAAGAGTTTGAGACCACTTGTTATGCCATGTGGCAGATTGAGGGAGTATCAGAGATGTATCTAAGTTTAGATAGTCAAATAAAGAATTTTGAGACGATCAATAATTTAAAGATAAAACTAATAATTTATATCAAATTCTGAAATATTTTCAATAATTCTATGTATTTGTAAGTCATGATTTCTAGAGAAGTACACATTAGCCTAATAATAAGAGAGGTCTAGTATGAATTGACCTTGGCCAAAATCTTTTTAGAGGCAGTCTATATGATAGGAATGCATCTAAAAGTGGTAAAAGTCACATAACGGCACTCTGGCTTTTGTCTTTTTGCTTTTGTTGTATACTCTTTTAACATCTTTTTGACTTCTATTCCCCTTGCAGTGTGAAAATTGAACAGTAAATCTGTGTGACTTCTATTCCACCGCAGTGTCAAAATTGGCTGGCACCTTCACAGGAGTACGTAGCTTTTCATTCAAATATTTGAACTTTTTTGGTTTTCCTTTTGGATGTTTGTGGTTTTTACTTTAGAACATTTGTGTAAATATAAATTATTTATGAATAAAAGAAGAATTTTAAAATTAAGGTTTATTTAATTAAAAAAAGATGACTTTTTTTTTTTGGATAAACTAAAAATAAGCTAGTGTTTGATCACAAATTTTTAAATATTTTTGACAAGTTATTTTTTGGTGAAGTTTCACTATGTGTTTGATTATAGATTTTGGGAGAAATATTTGATTTTAAAAAAATAATTTATATCCATAAGTTTGTATCATTTTATAATGAAAATGTTCCGTAAAAAGCTATGAAAAAATAATAATTAATATGAATTTGAAAAAAGAGGAAGAAACCAAAAAGAAAATATCATTCATTTGTATATGAAAACTACTACTACTTGTAATTAAAAGTGACTTCGGAGAGCAAGCTCGGATAAAAATTGCACAAAATATGTATATTACAATATAAAGTTTATACAATAAACTAGGAATGAAATTTAGTTCAAAACTACGGAAAAGGATTTGAAATATATTCGAACTTTGACCGAAATTGCTATAACAATCTCAAACTTTGGGTAGAACATATTACCCACTGCACTATTTAATAGTGTATTTTAAAGATATATAAGTGTCAACGTGGACATCATAAATATGACATCATCATAAATAGTAACTTGTCCAACTGGGCTATAGGTGGACACGTGGACATCATAAATATGACATCATCATAAATAGTAACTTGTCCAACTGGGCACTTATATATATTTAAAATATATGATTAAATAGTACTGGGGGTAACAAGTCCTGCGCAAAGTTTGGATTGTTACAACAATTTCGGTCAAAGTTTAAATATATTTCAGACCCCCCAAAACTATAAATGATGGGTGTTTTTATAAAATATAAAAGTTTTGGATAATTCTTAAATTTTAAAAATTCCTAAATACTAGAATTTGGCTCAAATAGTTTTTTTCTAGAACTTGAGAACTTAGGATGTTTGCCAAATATATTTTTCAAGTAAAGATAAATTATATGACCAAACACTAGTTTCTAATTTTTTCTCAAGTTTTTTCCCAAATATATTAGTAGTCAAATGGGCCCTAGAAAAGGATGCCACATAAATTAAATAAAGGGAGTATATCCTTATTAGATTATTCGGTTAATTTGTGTAAAAACTCTAGACTAAAATTTTATAAATACTTTAGTAATTATATAAGCTATTGGAGTTGTTTGGTGTAAGGTATTAGGAATAATAATCCTAAGATCAAATGCATGACTATTTTATTTTGCGTTTGATTGGAGATATTACATAATTCTGAATTATTTGCCTTAAGATTACCTAGTTAAGTTATCCCAAGATAACTAATCCTGAAAAATGATGAAATAACTAATTCAATGATTATTAATACCTCCAACCAATCATGAGAAAAATAAACTCATGTTATATCTTATACCTCACACCAAACGAGCCCTAGTCATATAAATGGTGAAATAACTTATTTTGTGATAATTAATTTAAGGATAACTTGTTTCTAACTAAACGACCCCATAGAATTTTCTAGCACTTTACAATTTTTTATTTTTTTTTAATAAGAAATCTTCATTTTTATTACTAATTTTTTAATATACATTTTTATATGTATGGAGAAACTTATTTTTTGAATTGCTTAGTAAACTTTTCAAGATAAGTACATTCATGTCCAAATCGATAAATTATTCATAAAAAAGTATGAAAATATCATTTTCTTCTATTTAAATTATAAAAGGGTAAAAGATTTTATTTCCTTTCTAATAAAATTAACGGCAAAGGGTCAAATATACCCTTGTATTTTTTAAAATAGTTTAAATATACCATTTGTTATACTATTGGGTCATATATACCCCTACCGTTATACTATGGAACATATATACTCTTACTTTGAACGGAATGCCACGTAGCTGCACAACATTTAAAAGGCCATCCCCAATTTTTTGACCCGCTTCACTTGCTCTTTTATCTGATACCCGACCCAAAGTCCAACCCCATTACATAAGCCCGAAGCTCCGTAATTAGCAAAATTTGGAGGGAAAGTTGATAGATTGAAACTCTGAATTGCTTCGCCGTTCATGGTTGCTGCTACTACGGCAAAAGTCTTCAGATTCTGATATGGTGCCAATGACCTCTTCTTCAACCACAAACTTTTCGGCTTATTCACGAAATTGTTTGAGGTTCCAACAATCTATAAATTGAACAAATTTAGAAATTCACTTGAATCAATCAAGGCACGAATCTCATTTTTAATTCTCCTCGATAAATAGTAAAAAAATAATTTATGGTCACTCTCAAAAAATCCAAAGAAATTATGTACTTACAGGTGCTAGTCTTTATTTTACTTTTGGGGTCAAGAGATAGAGTATAGATAATGCTTTTAGTTCAACATACTTTGTGGGTGTGTTTAATTTTCGATCTTTTCGTCAATACCAAAAGCAACCAACCCCCAATTTCCTTTCACTTTCTATTTCTGCTCTAATCCTAATTTACAAAGAGAAGTTAATTAAACGGGAGATTTTGATGACTTGTAAAGGTGGTTGTTGCTATTTTCTAGTTAGTTTTTTTATTGTTGGGAGTGTAATTTTTGGAGGAAAATTTCAAAAAATTATTTTGTTGCTTGTATAGAGTCTGATGACGGTGGAAATGGAGAAGTTGATGTTCCCATGGTTGTTGCTTGAATGGAGTTTGATGATGTTGGAGTAAATGAAAGTTGTGATACAGAGCTTCAATTTATGTTGAATGGAGTTATGAAATAAGGTTGTAGTCGTAGGGATTTTTTTTGATGGGGTTGGACTTTGGATCAGGTAACAGATAAAAGAGCAAGTGAAGCGGGTCAAAAAATAAGGATGAATTTTTTAAGATCCATGTGGCATTCCATCCATAATAAGGATATATATGTTCCATAGTATAACGGTAGGGGCATATATGACTCAATAGTATAATGAAGGGTATATTTAAATTATTTTCAAAAGTACAGAGATATATTCGACCCTTTTCCGTAAAATTAATGTGACATCACATTAGAGTAATTTTGCAATTAGAAGTGTAACCCATGCTTAATTGAAATTACTATGTACATTTTTTGAGTTTGTGCCATTATTCTCTTCCTCCTTCTTCTTCAGTGCTTTCATTTTTTTATGTAATTGAAAATGTGAAGGAAGCATAAGATTCAATGTTCAACTATTATAGCTTTTTAAAGTTTGATTTTAAAATATAATGAGCCGTAAAAATAATATATTAAAAGTGCTCAAAATTTTGAGAGGAACTTATATTTAAAATTTGAGAATATTTAGAGGAGATTTTGAGTTTGTCGGTATAGAAAAACTCTATTAGTTATTAAAAGTTTCTTCAAAGCTCAAACCAAATTTCAAAATCCGACGAAAAAAGTGAGCTGACCCAACACGACCAACAACCCACGCACTAGTGGGCTAGGCTGGCTGTTTACTGGCCTAAAAAAAATGAGTTATTAGCTCAACCTAGACCAACAAACTCCAAAGCCTGTATAAATCAATCTGGATAAAGTGAATCAGCCCACATTAATAGCTCAACCTAAGAGTCACATATGACAATATTACCCTCATGATACATTTTATCAATTGACCTAATTATATACAAATATATTTTATAATAAGATAACACAATTCTGATTATTATCTTTATTCTTTTTTCTCATCCACTAGATGAAATATAAACTTACCAAAAGAGCTAAAACTAATTTACCCTGCAGGTACATGCACTCTACAAAGGCAGAACATGTGATATAAAGGCTTGGAATGATAATGGCGTGGCTTCTGTTTGAAGTGAGTACTATTTCTATTCAGTTTTAACTGTCATAATTTACTTTTTTTTTAAGTTAAACTACAAAAGTTTTGACTAACATTTTATAATGTATTTTTTTATCATATTAATATATAAAACATTATAATTTATTGTACTTTTCGTATAGTTTTTAAATTCTAATTTTTTTTGTTTAAAATATCAAATTAATATAATTTTATTTAACTTTAAAAATTAATCAAGTTAATTTTAAAAATCACAACATAACAAATAAAAATAAACGGAGAAAGTATTTTATTATAATAATGAGATGTACCGTTTCCCCTCTGTCCAAGTAAAACTGCAATAATTATGACGTACATACCTCTTTAATTAATGATGTCTCAAGTGAATAAGAATTGATTAATTATCACTCTACATATGTTGCCTCTTCACTTGAATGCAAACGAACGTTATGATAAGTATGTTCTACCAAAATAATTTTCAACTCCTTGTTTAAAGCTGGAACAGGATTTATTACTTTTGCTTCTTTAGTTAGTGAAAATAATTATATCGAATGTTTGTACTACTTGGAGAGTTAAAAATATTTCTTGTCCCTAATTACTTGTCCACTTTTAAATTGACATATCTATTAAGAAATCAATAATTGACATAGTGAGTTTATCATTTTACCCCTATTAATTATGAAGTGAATGAATTAAAAACTTAATATTTTCAAGAAGTTCTACATTTTTCAAAGTAATTAATTGGGGGTATAATAGGTACAGTAAAAAAAATGTCATTTCTTGATTTGTCAAAATGGACAAGTAATTAGAGACAACTAAAAAAGGAAATATGGACAAGTAATTAGGGATAGAGAAAATATTTGATTTGTACTTCCTCCGTTTATATTTATATGTGACAATTTTAAATTTCAGGTGCATTAAGAAACTAAGTAACTTTACTATTATAGCCTTGTTTAAATTATTTTTGAACTCAAGTTGTCAATTAATGAATATGAATTAATCTATTTTCATTTTGTTAATTTAAACAATGAACATGAATTATTTACTTCGCTTTTCTATGTTGGTTAAATATATATTTTCAAGGCAAATAACTCACAAGGGTAAAATAGAAAAAATATTGTAATTTATGTATTGATTTTATGAAATGACAAGTATTATGGATCAACTATTTATAGTAAAAATGACATATAAAAATAAATGGAGAAAGTACCAGTTTATGTAACATTTTGATTTTAAACTTCTTTATTTATTTTTAATTTTTTTCATCATAATTTTCAGAAATCTTTTTTTATTTTTTTTATTTTTTGTGTTCAATTAAACATCTTTACTTAAGAGGAAGATATATACTAAACTTTTGCGTGCGTGCACCCCATACGATGTGATCTATTGAATAGTTACGTGGGTAACCTTAGATATCAAAAATATAAATCTCACTAAAGATTTTTTAAAAAAGTTAATTTTAACATTTTGATAGACACAATTATTTGATATCTACATCGATAGAAGGTAAAAGATACCGATGGAAGGTAAAACATGTACTCGTCGGCCCTTAAAAAAATAATACATTAACTTTTGTGCTTGTATTTGTGTACAATGTGAAAGATATTTTAGAATTTGAGAAAAAAAGGTACAAATATGGACATGAAGATGCACAAGGTTTCTTAAAAAAGGGTAAATTAAGTGGTTAAGCAAACACATAGTAATAGTTACTTAACTAATAACATAGCTATTACAATTTATATTAATTACAATTTAAAACTTGCTTCTAGATATCATTACATAATTCCTCTCTCTCGCCTCTCACCTCTCTTCCTCTCTCACCTCTCTCCACTCTCTCTGGAATCTCTCTCACCTCTCTTCCTCTCTCTCACCTCTCTCCACTCTCTCTGGAATCTCGCTCACCTCTCTCCTCTTTTTCAATCATCTTTCCCTCGCCTCTCTCCTCTCCATGCTCAGTCTCTCGCCTCTCTTTTGCCAATCTCTCTCTCACTTTATACAAATTAACAAAAAAATTACAAATGTATAATTTGAGGTTGTATAAAACGAGAGAGACTGATATACAAATACAAATGTTTGAACTCGATTCAATTGTTTATTGATATATACAAATACAATCATTGATACATATACATACTAGTTAAATAAATACAATTATCTAACTGATATATATATATATATATATATAATTCACTTCTCTCTAATCTCCTCCCTCTCTCGCTCGCCTCTCTTCTTCCTCAAACATGTAGCTACGAATCGTAATTAACAAACTATAGCTATGAAACATAATTAAGTTATTTTGAATGGCTATATGCGAAATTAAGTGAAAAATAGTGAACCAAACACTTGACAAAAAATAATCCCTGCATTATCAATGTTTGTACCAAACGACCCCTCACAGTACTCTCATTTCCTACCACCAAAAGACCTGGTGCATTGAGTTGAGTTGTTTTTTTTTAATCAAAAGTTTTAGATTTGAGTCTTGAATAAAAAAATTATTAATAAAAAACGCTTTTTCTTAATTGGAGCCCTATGCAGTACAAATTTAAAATAATTGGATGTCAATTTAAATACGAAATAAAAAAAAATTCAATTCCTTGTTTATTTATTACATCACCTTTTCCTTCTCTTTTTCTCCAACTGCCTTTCCTCCTCACACTCTCACTTTCACCTTCACAAATCACAACAACCATCCCACCTCCTCTTGATAACGCCTTTTGTCCATATATGTCCCCCAACTAATTTCATTTTTATATGTCTTGAACCAAGAATTTAGTTAGAAGGTTTGAAAAGGTATCAAATATGAAATAATTGGAATTTGAACTTACAAATTAAAATACCACTAGTATATTTTTGTTTTCATTTTCCATCACACTATAATTTTTCCTTATATCAAGGGATTCAACCAATTATATATTAAATTAAATTAATTTTTGGAAA
Source organism: Solanum chiquidenum (assembly GCA_029582725.1). Lineage (NCBI taxonomy): Eukaryota > Viridiplantae > Streptophyta > Magnoliopsida > Solanales > Solanaceae > Solanum > Solanum chiquidenum. The sequence goes on along the minus strand of JAJOOS010011854.1, from coordinate 34,687 downwards.
AACGGTTCAATTTACCTTTCTAACGATGTTATGTTTGACGGGACAAGGACAAAGCCAAGGAGGTTCATTCAAGCCCCCTTTGATTATGTGTTGATTAATATTAAAAACAACATTCATAATTTATTTATTTTTTAAAAAGTTGGTGTAAATATCTCACTTTATAAAATTTCATTGCCTACTTTTTCTTTTATGAATATTTTTACGTGCATTGTCACATCCGTACATGGTTAATTTGAGATGAAGTATAATAATTTTAAAATAAAATGCTAAAATGATGGATTAGAAATAAAAATTTAACCAATTTATCTAATGTGAATCCAAATACTAATTTATATTGTAACCCAATTATCCTATTTTTTGTCCAATCAACCAAATATCTATTAATAAAATAGTTTCGATGTAACTTGTTCTTTAACCAAACAACTCTTTATCGTCTCTTTTTATTATTGTTGCAATTCTAAGAAAATGACAAAAAGTTATCTCTTATGTTTAAGCGTAGGTTCAAATAATCTCCTAAATTACATACTAAACAAATTTGATCCTTTAATTTGTCAATACTTAACACTTTTAGTCTCATTCAAATTATTTGTTAGACTTGATAGAAACAATGATTTTAAAAAAAATTTATAAACATAGAAAAGTCCCATCAAATCCTTAACATACAACATAAAAAAAATTAAAAATAACAAAAATTACACTTCAAAGATTTATCACAAATTCTAAAAATAAATTAAAATAGAAAAAATTATATATAAAAAATGTATTTCTAAATATGAGTTCCCACTAATTTCTTCTTTTTTCTAAAAATAGTTTCCATCAAATCTACCGACAGAATTTCATCAGAAATTGATATAGACTAAAGTTGTTAATTTTTGACAAACATAAACTATTAAATACACACTTAAAAAAACTATTTTAAATCTACACTCAAAATATAAGAGTGCATTTTTTGTCATTTTCTCTAGCGGTTGCCACTTGCCATATTCCTTCAAAATATATTCTCCTTCTTTTACTCATTTATTAAAACTTAAACGTACTTACAAGTTAATTAAACATTGTGAACAAAATAGATTTTGTACTACTAGTCTACTACTATTAAATTACCCACTTTAATTTATTAACCTACTTCTATTTTAGTGAATTTCCTTTTATTTCATGTGGGTCCCACCTTGTTAATTTTCCCTTTTTTTTTTCTTCTAAAAATTGAAGCAATATTACTGTTTAGTCACCTGACAATGACTACGTGTAATCCACATCAGACTCAAAACAACCTATTATACATTGCCACATGTCATCCCTCCTCCCTCTTCTTCTCAATTTCTCCTTTTCCCCTTCTTTTTCCCGTTAATAAAGTCTCTCTCTGTCTCCCACTCACACCAGAGAGAGAGAGAGAGCTATAATTAATGTTTCACTGACTCGCCGTCGCCGTCGCCGGAAAACTCATTCTCCCTCCGGTGGATTTTTGTCTTAATTCCATTTTTGGATAAGGACAAGTATCTGGCGCCGGTTGTTTCTTTCCCGGAAAAATATCAGCTCACATTTGGTGCTGCTTTTAGTTTGGAGGTTGAAACTTCTCTTTCTCGCTAAATTAAATTCCAACCGAGCTGTTTTTTTTCCAGTGAATTCGTAGGTTTATGCGTTTTTTATTTGTCTGTTCTCCGTTTGGGTCTTTTAAAGTTTACTCTTTTTTATAGCAGATTTGCACAAACTTTTTCCAGTTTCAGCTGTATTTTAGAATTCTAGGGTTTTGGGTTGAATTTTTCACCACTGGACCCATTGCTTGTATATTAAGTTGTAACTGGTCATTTCAACTCCTAATTTGGAAGTTGATTTTTTTTGTCTTGAAAAACAAGTAGGGCCTCAACATTGTCTTCAGCTGACCTTGTCTATGGAATTATAAGCAACATTGGTTTGGAAATGAGAAAGGTGTTTGTTATTGTATTTTTGTTTCTGTTGGTGGAGGCGGTGTTTGTGGAAGCTTTGAACCCATCTTTGAATGATGATGTACTGGGATTAATTGTGTTCAAATCGGACGTTCAAGATCCATATAGAAAGCTGAATTCTTGGAATGAAGAGGATGATAGTCCTTGTAACTGGGACGGAATCAACTGTAACCCCAGATCCAATAGGGTGACTGAAGTTGTTCTTGACGGGTTTGGTTTATCTGGAAGGATAAGCAGAGGCCTTTTGCGCTTGCAGTTTCTTCACAGACTTTCACTAGCAAAGAACAATCTTACAGGAAGTATCAGTGTTAGTCTTGCTCAACTTGCTTATCTCAAGTTTCTTGACTTGAGTGAAAACAACTTATCTGGTAACATTCCTGGCGATTACTTTCAACAATGTGGGCCGCTTAGATCAATTTCTTTAGCTAACAACAAAATTTCAGGGCAGATCCCAGAAAGTTTGAGCTCTTGTGTTACACTTGCGTCCCTTAATCTATCGTCAAATCAGTTTTCAGGGTTGGTGCCTTCTGGGATTTGGTCTTTGAATGGACTAAGGTCTCTTGATCTGTCAAACAATTTGTTGGACGGAGAAATTCCAGTGGACATTCAGGGTCTGAGTAATTTGAGAGCATTAAACTTGGGGAGAAATAATTTCAAGGGTGAAATTCCGGATGAAATTGGAGGTTGTTTGCTTTTGAGGTCAATTGATTTGAGTGAAAATTCTCTCTCTGGAGAGCTTCCAAGCACAATGCAGAAGCTTAGCTTGTGTAGTGAATTTATTTTGAGACGTAATGCTTTTGTGGTCATTGTACCTGAATGGATTGGAGAAATGAAAAGCCTTCAGATTCTTGATTTTTCTGAGAACAACTTCTCTGGTATCATTCCAACTTCAATAAAGGAACTTGAGTCACTGAAAGTATTAAAGGTGTCGCGGAACGGGATTTCTGGAAGCTTGCCTGAGTCCTTGAGCAGTTGTGTTAAGCTTCTGGAATTGGATGTTAGTCGTAACTCTTTGGCGGGTAATCTTCCTACTTGGTAATTTAAATTGCAATTAATGCAGGTTATGTTTTCCGTGAATGAAATTAACTGCCAGTCTAAATAATGCTTTAGCTTCATTGCTACACAGCTCTTATCACAAGTTTCTAGTAATGAGAGTTATCTGATGAAATTTAATCAACTCTCTGAAACTTCACTGCAGGCACCATTCCTAAGTCTCTCGGTCAATTGAAATCCTTGAATATTCTTGATTTGAGTGAAAATCGCTTATATGGTATTGTCCCTGTGGAAATTGGAGGAGCAAAATCTCTCATGAAACTTAGTCTGGAGAAAAATTCCTTGAGTGGAGAAATTCCTAGTTCAATTGGCTATTGTTCTTCGTTAGTATCCTTGTAAGTTCTTGAGTCTCCTTATGTTTCATTAATTTGCTGTCGGACATTGCCTTTCTCTGCTTGAAGATTCTTAGAGGATACTATAGTGGTATCTGGTGTTTATGTTCTCTATAGTTTTCAGGCAAGGAAATATGGCAAGTTCAAATACGAAACCATGCTTGATATTCTCAATCACTTTCTGCTGAAATTTAGTGGCTCTAGTAAGAGTTTAACATTTGCAGTGACAATAAAATGGGATTATCAGCTTCTATTATAAAAGCTAATTACAGAGTAATATTAATGGTAATGTGCTAAACTGTGTCTGAATAATTTGAGTGGTTATGACAGTAATATCTTACATGAGGCATGAAAGTAACAACAATAACATATTCATAGGCTCTCAATGATCATCTAATTATATCCATTATGTTTTGCCTGGTGTTACCTGAATATGAATTTTTTGCTACAATTGTTAATGTTTTACTTCAATCAACTTGGCAGGTCTTTATCAGATAACGGTCTAACTGGTCCTGTACCTGAAGCCCTAGCAAAACTGACTTATCTTCAAAGTGTTGACTTATCCTTTAACAAATTAACCGGAGTCTTGCCAAAGCAGCTTGGAGATCTTGGCCATCTCTCTTTATTCAACGTTTCACACAACCAGCTACAGGGCGAACTACCTTCTAATGGTTTTTTTAATACTATTTCTCCTTATTCCGTGTCAGCAAACCCATCTTTATGTGGGGCTGCTGTCAATAGGTCTTGTTCTACAGTCATGCCCAAGCCAATTGTTCTGAATCCCAACTCTACTGATTCTTCTCCCAACACTGTCCCTCAGAGTATTCGCCATGAGAAGAAAATCCTAAGCATCTCTGCCCTCATTGCTATTGGGGCAGCTGCTGTTATTTTTGTTGGTGTGATTGCCATTACTGTGCTCAATATTCGTGTCCGGTCAGCGGCACCTCGCTCTGCTGCTGCAGCCCTTACATTTTCTGGTGGAGATGATTTTAGCCATTCTCCATCCACGGATGCGAATTCTGGTAAGCTTGTCATGTTTTCTGGTGATCCCGACTTCAGCACAGGGGCACATGCTCTGCTTAACAAAGATTGTGAGCTTGGGCGAGGTGGTTTTGGAGCAGTGTACCGCACTGTCCTTGGGGATGGGCATCCAGTGGCCATTAAGAAGCTTACTGTCTCCAGTCTTGTCAAGTCTCAGGAAGATTTTGAGAGGGAGGTTAGGAAATTGGGAAAAGTCCGTCACCATAATCTGGTCACCCTTGAAGGTTATTATTGGACACCATCTTTACAGTTACTTATATATGAATTTGTGGCTGGTGGAAATTTGTACAAGCATCTCCATGAAGGATCTGGTGGGTGTTTCCTCTCATGGAATGACCGGTTCAACATCATTCTCGGGACAGCAAAAAGCTTGGCTCACTTGCACCAAATGAATGTAATCCACTACAACCTAAAGTCCAGCAATGTCCTAATTGATAGCTCAGGTGAGCCTAAAGTTGCAGATTATGGCTTAGCAAGACTATTACCCATGCTTGATCGATATGTCTTGAGTAGCAAAATTCAGAGTGCACTCGGTTACATGGCACCTGAATTTGCATGCAAAACTGTGAAGATAACCGAGAAGTGTGATGTGTATGGATTTGGAGTTCTTGTTCTGGAGGTAGTCACTGGAAAGAGGCCAGTTGAGTATATGGAAGACGACGTGGTAGTACTGTGTGACATGGTACGTGGAGCATTAGAAGAAGGCAGGGTAGAAGACTGTATAGATGCAAGGCTGCAAGGGAAATTTCCAGCAGATGAGGTGATTCCTGTGATGAAGTTGGGATTAATCTGCACATCACAAGTCCCATCAAACCGGCCTGATATGGGAGAAGTGGTTAACATTTTGGAGCTGATTCGATGTCCTTCTGAAGGCCAGGATGAACTTGTATGATGTTCACTAGATAAACACAGATTGTAAGATAAATGTCTCATCATGGCAAAGAAGAATGTGGTTCATTTATTCAGAGAAGTTGGAATTTGTTGTTGTAGAATATTTTGCTCTTAATTGCTATAAAAATCCATCCTTGGAATTACATCATTTGTTATTTGCTTCTCTATGCCACTCATGGATTCCTTTTCAACTGGTTCCAATGTTGGACTCACATGCCTTTTCTTCTTGGGCTTAAGTCATCTGCGGTTCTTAAAGTTGTCCGGTCATTTCTCTTAGATACATTAATTCAAATTTGTACCTATTGAACTTTAATAGGTCGTATATGACTTAAGCCGCCTTCTTGGCATTTCCTTAACAATCTGATCCTGTTTGTTCTTTTTTTTTGGTCAATCTGTTCCTGTTTATTGAAATGAATGCAAGATGTTTATAGATTTCCAAGTTTAAAATTTTGAAAGTGATGTGCCAGTAAGTGCATTTTAAGACAAAATGTTCAGACATGAGACAATCACTACTGCCTTAATTTTGTGCATGTCTGTCTGTAGGAATGTGACTTCTCATGACAGCAAGACTACAATGTAATGCAAGACTAGGAAGATAGAGTATAGTTTTAAAGTAATTGTTGTAACTTTTATGCAGTCAACTTTAATTTTTTTAGCTAATTGAATTAAAACTTTGATGTGACATCACTTTTAATAAAGGGACTACTCCCTCCATTTTTTTTAAAATTTGTTTGTTTTATTTTAATTTATAATATGCTTCAATGTCAATTTAATTTTTTACGTGACATATTTAAGATTATAAAATTAAATGATATTTTGATACATTTTACATATCTTTAATTTGAGAATACATAATTCAATTTTTTTTTTACTTTCTTAAACTCAATGTCTAATCAAAATCAGACTAGCAAATTGAAACGGAGGGAGTAACTTTTTATTAAGTACTACTATTTTACTATATTTATTGATATCCAAATATCAAAGTCAAAATGTCATTTTAAATTACGTGTCCAATCAGATGCGGACAAAATAGTCTTTTAGTGCGGAAAAAGTGTATGGAAAACTAACTTAAACCCAAGTTATGTTTAAGGAGAATAAATAAATTTAATACGCGAACATGATTTGTGATGCAGTAGCGGGGACTATTTCACCTATAACCAAAGGTTTTGAGTTCGAGTTCTGAATATGAAGAAAATTCTATTAAAAAAGTTACTCCAATTCTGAAGTGCGCAAGTCGAATTTAATTGGAGTTATTGTGTGAATTACGAACAGCAAAATGAAAAATCGAAAATAATAATAATTTAATAAAGAGGGTAGTCAGATATGTTTTAGTTTGTGAAGCACTTTACCAAACATGACAGAGTGAGGCTGAGGCAAATAAATACATTGGCCAAGTCAAAAAGTGAATAGATAGTCTGAGGGCCTCAAAGATTCTTAGCTCCCACTTCAAAGCAAACAATCCAACCAACTGATTATTATTATTATTATAATAAAATATATATATAGTACTCCAACAGAGTTCAGACAAAAACAAAACTAAAAAGTAAAAGCAATTTTTAATTTAATTAAGGGCAAATATACCCTTCAATTTTACGATTAAGTATATCCATCATTAAAAAGTGATGTATGATGCTGTTGTGGCAGGGGGAATAAATTAATTGAGAATATGATGCTTTTTAATTACTCCCTCTGTCCCAATTTATATGACTTATTTTCTTTTTTAATCAGTCCCAAAAAAAATGACCAATTTCTATTTTAAGTAACAATTTGCATATAAAATGTTTTTTTTACCCTTAATGAAATGATTTACAACCACACAAATTTCTATCATTCATTTTGGACCACAAGTTTTAAAAGTCTTTCTATTTTTCTTAAAATTTGTGCCAAATCAAAGTACATCATATAAAATGGGACGGAGAGAGTACTTTATTTTGATACTAATTATGGTCTGTCTTTAGGTTCTAGTACCAACTATATTTTCTATTTAAATGCAAAGTTTTGGTTTTTAGTAATTAGTCATTTTTCAGCTGCTGAAACTCATTATGTTTTTTCTTTGTTGTTCTTCACATCTGTTTAGTAGTTGGAAGTATCTCTGCTTCAATACAATAAGTATATTATATTTTTAATCAAATATAAAAGCAAGACCTAGCACATGTTTGTGTGTCTTTATCTTTAGGCACTAGTGCTACCTCTATATTTAAAGTTTGTCATGCCCCAAATTAGGGGAGACACAATTGACATTTGGTATCTTATTTTAATCAAGCTAGTTGCTGCAACAAATCGAAAGAGAATAACGAGAGCTGATGAGTTTGTCATAATAAACTGCTGAAATAAAATAACTGAATCGATAAGATAGCAATAATATCAGTTAGACATAATGAAAGGGTCGATAACACCAACTTACTAGCAAGTCGATTAGGCTGCAACTAAACACCTAATTAGATTAAATAGTCTTCATAAGAAATAACTCTAGAAATGTTAACATGTTCAAATGATAGAACTATCAAATTTGTTCTTTTTGTATTAAGGAAAAAGAAAAATAAGAAAGAAGAGGATGGTTTGGTAATATAATATTAATTAATTAAATTTGATTATGATGATCTTACCAAAAGTGTACTAAAGCCATGTGATTTAGACTTTAGATAACTAAAATGATTTGTCTTGAAATTGCATCTCTGGCATGCACAGCTTTCATGAATGGTGTTGGGCCCAAGATTAACCTAACCTCTTCATATAATTATTAGGACTTTTAATTAAACATTTTTAATAAGTCGTTTAATTGCTCGTATATTTATTTCTATACATTCATGAATACTGACTAAGATCTGTAAGAGTCAGAATTTGGGTTATTTTTTTACAGTCAAATTTTTTTGAAAGGTGCTTTTGGAACGTATTAAAAATATTTTAAGATGCAAATAAAAGATGTGGATGTTAGAGTGGGTAAAAGTCCTATATTGGTAATTGAGGAATGAATTGGTGGTCTCCTTATATAGACATGAACAATTCTTTCCTCATAAACTAGCTTTTGGGGCTGAGTTAGACCCAAGATCCACCTTTACATGGTATTAGAGCTAGGTCCATATTATTTGGGATCATGCTCCACACTCTAGTCGGGCCTGAGTGTGAATGGGGGCGTTAGAGTAGGTAAAAGTCTCACATTGATTGGAAAATGAACGGATGATTTTCTTATATGAACTTGGACAATCCTCCCCTCATAAGCTAGTTTTTTAAGTTGATATAGGCCCAAAATCCATCTTTACAGTAGATTTATAGGACGTATGCCTTAAAATTTTAAGCGTAAACTTCGGTCGCAAAAGCGTAAGTTTCAGCCTTTCGGGTATACAAATGTATGCCTCAGATGTTAAAATTTGATTTTTGTTATCTTAAAAATATTTTTACTGTAAATCATTTTTTCTTTTAATCATGGTGTAATGATATTTATACCTTGATGCAATCATATTGTAGTGGCTTTTTAAAAAAGAATATAAGAACACAACTCATAGAAAATGACACTGTCAAAAATAATTTTCTTCAATAGTTATGCCTCAAATTGATATATATTCTATAACACTATGTTCATGAAACAATTCTATTCATTCTTGGTTATTGCTCTTGCTCATTTGATCTCTTTCCTTCTTTGAAATATATAAACAAAAGTCGATGCAAATATTAGTTGAGGATGGAAAAAACTAGTAAATGTAAAAATCGATGACGATGGTAGAGTAGATGATGATGAAATGTTAAAGATTATCTTAATTATTATCCATTTTTGTGTTGTTACCTTTCTCAAATAATAATTATAATGTTTTTTTTTGTATTATTATGATTATTTATGTTTATTTGTAGGATTATTGAAAATAATACTTTGTAATAAAATTATAAATTGAAGACACAAGAGACTTACATCACGAAGATCAATAAGACTTACACCCCATATTTTGAGGCTTACACCACACCTCGTATTTGGTAAAACATCTCGCCTCGCATCTCTGCCTACAAGCACATGCCATACAATCATATTTTGAGTCTAATTATAGTGGGATTTAATACATCAATAACTCCTTAAATTTGTCAGTAAATTTTATTTCAACACTTGAATTACGACTTGTTCTAGTTGAATACCTGAACACGTGACAAATTAATCATACTAGATACTTGCGATATCAGGTTTAAATCACCTACCCATCCCCACATATTTCCAAGTGTCTATTGCATAAATAAGTTAAGCACTTAGGGGGTCGTCGTTTGATAGGATGTATTAGAAAAAATAATGCATGTATTAGGTTTGTATATTGTTAATATCTTTTTAAAGGTGAAGTGGCCTCCGTGATGGATACAATGAGGAAAACAAAGCTGAAATGTTTCGTACATATGAAGAAGAGATGCATATATGCCCTGGTGAGAAGGTGAAAGAGGTTGGCCATATGGTGGGCTTGAGGAAAGGTTAAGCTATAAGCCGAATAAGTATTGGGGAGATATGATAAGACAAGACATGACATACATATAACTTACCGATCGATGATATGACTAGATAAGAGGATATGAAATTAAAAGGAGGATCAAGGTAGAAAGATAGTAGATAATCGAATGGTATTGTCACGATCCAACCCACCGGGCCGTGCGGGCACCCACTCTCCACCCAAGTAGGAGAACCCTCAATTCCCAAACGGTTTAAACATGCGGAAGATTCAAGAAAACTAAGATAAAAACAAATTCATGGAGATTTTCATAAAATAAGAGTTTTAACAGTTCAAAGTTAAGACTTGTAAAGTAATTAACACCACAGGGATCTAGTCTAAACAGGTACAAGAGCTACTAAGAATACAAAGTAGAACATAATAATGAAAAGACGCAGCTCCCACCATGTAGAAGGAAAGATAGAAGCTGCTGGAGATTGCATCTGTCTTCACCTATGAAACACCACTGATCCTGCAACCAGATTATGCCAATAGACATAGCAAGAGTAGTATCAGTACAACCACACGTACTAGTAGACATCATCGGTCAACCCGAATACCTACCGCATAATATAAGAAATCAACTAGCGAAACATGAATAAGACTATTCATTCCTCCACCTTTATAATTCTCTATCCTTACCATATCCGAATACTTGATCTCATTCCATTCTTGATCGTAACTTAACCATTCTGTCTCTCGGAGAAGATTCCGAACATACTACTACCAACCCGGCCAACCATTCACGATACGCCCTTACGTTTTCCACATTACCACTTGACCCCCGACTCCATAGTACTTTCTATCAAGCCTATTATCTGTTTCAATACGAATCCCTTTCCGGGGAAAAACCCAATTGTTAACACTACAACATGACACCACCCCCATCCTCAATGACAATATACATGACCATCTATCGATAAACAACAACAACACCGAAACCCTTCGTTCCCACTTACTATCTCGCAATCTGATTTGGGACTCTACCATTCACAATTCATTACACACACACATATCTCTAATTAAATTACAACATCGCAACCCACACATATGCCTATACACAATGCGCAACCCAATTATCATGTCAGGATTCAATGTAAAAATTCCATATTCTCAATAATACACATATATGACAAGTCAATGGTTCTCTCATGGAACCCATACCCAAACTGTTAGTGTGCTGAATTGTGGAACCCGATCCAATATGTATATCGATACGTGACATCCGATCCTAGTTAGTGTGCCGAAACGTAGCACCCAATCCAATGCAAGTTAGTGTGTTCGTACGTGACACCCGATTCCATGCATCACCATACAAGCACAATCACATCCATAACGTATAATACTCACGTCATATAATCAAGTACTCAAGTTCCTAGCATGTATTGTTCATAATCAATTCATTAGATTCGTTCCTACTATTATATTTTGCTTATACATATGCATATCATACAACCACTAGTTAACATACATCACACAAAATAGAAAATCACAACCATTCCCAAACCCTAGTTCACGAGATAGGGCTTTCTCGTACGGTATACGTCTGATCTAACCCTTAGGAATATACGCATATTCAACCCTTTTTCGGTGCATAAAAAGCCTACGCATGAATTCTACCGTCAAATTCCAACATACTATGCAATGAATAACATATTAATATCTACTCAATTAATAGACCTAGCCTACCTGGGTGCCAATCATATGCACGGAATTATAGCTCCAATATGGTTATTCGGACGTCGGAACGGTGAATTTGACCGAAAATCCGTATTCTATCGACGCTATTACACTTGAATTCTCTTTCTCCTTCCTTCCCAAGCTAGAGCGGCCTTTTGAGGGTTTCTGGAGTGATTCCCACCTCTTTTTGCTGTTTTTAGAAAAAGGAAAAATAAGACTTCACGTTATTTAAATTCTGCCCTGTCCATCCCGATATGACGGCTACTTATCCCGTTAGAGCGTTGCCGCCATAGCGGCATCTGTCCCGCTCTGGCGGGTTGAGGGGCTTAGTTTTTCCTAACGTTTTTTGTTTCCTAAATAACGACGGTTCGGGTCGTTACATGTATATAGTTTTCTCATCAATATTTTTATTGATACTTCCCTATCGATTACTTCCTTTGTTTCAATCATCATAGTATTTGTTGTACTACCGCTCTTTAGTAATTTCATTGTGGTTCCTTCATTACTGTATTTTCTTCTCTTACTTGCTTTAATATGATATGTATACTTACTTGAGGGTCTATAAAAAAGAACCTCGCTACATGTATAATATAGGAATAAGCTATATATAGATGTGTACACACCACTCTCTCCAGATTCCACTTATAAAGTTACACTCAATATAATATTGTTATTATTATTGTACATATTTTTTTAAATTTAAAATCATAAAATTTTAATCTCTCTCAATTTCTTAGATTCCTTGGCCTACTAACTAAGTAAGCGTGTGGCCATGCGATTTCATTCCATGATATGAAATCATGAGATGAGATCAACGTTTGGACATGCGATTTTACGCTATTTCATCTCATGATTTAATATCATGAAATGAAATCCCAAATTCTCCACAAAATCATGATTTGAGATTTTTCAAATACAAAAATTGACCCACAAGTTTATATTTATAAAAAAATAACTCACATTTAATTTATATATATCTACTAGCCATTTATTTCATGTGTAAATAAAATTTATAATTCATATCATTATTTTTTAAACCGTTTATATCTCATATAACGATTATTCTCGCCAATATAAGATTTATTTTAATTTTAAATCAATTTCTAATTTTCCATTTATATTCACATATTCATTATTTTTGATAAAAAAATATTATTATCTCATTCCAAACAATATTTAATAGAAAAAAAATTCAAATCATTATATTGAGTGGACAAGACTAACCACCGTGATATTAATTAAAAAAATAATCTTCTAAGCTACTAACAACTTGAACACTACAACTTATATTTAATTTTATTTATTTTATTAATTAAGGATTGATCAATAAATGTTGTATTTTTAGATTAGCTTTGTGATAATGTATTATGCAATTTTATAATTTTTTGCTTATTTGGTAAGATTATATAAAGATGAAGTCGACTCAGATTTATTTCAAGATCGTATATGTATGTTTAGTATAACCGCCACTTCAAATCAATTGAATCTTTGGGACAATTTTAATAGTTTTATAATTTATGAAATTTTTATGTTTATGAGAAAACATACAATATAAAAAGTCCAAATTACATGTCCAAATAAAGCTTTAATTTGATTTTATATTATGATTTCATATCCTACGATCAAACAGCGATAAGATATATAAAATGAATGAAACTAGGTAGTAGTAATCAAAAAGTGTATTTGGCAGTGAGGCAAAAGAAAAGATAATAAAGGTCCACGATGATTTGTTTTGGAAGGATAAAGAAAAGCAATCTTGACATGATGAAAAAAAGAGAAATTAGGAACCAAAGATAGTGCATGGTGCACTCGCACAACATAACTTCTTTTTAGAATATTTGGCATGTGTTTGCTTTATTGATACTACTAGTTGATAGTGGACATGCAGGCCAGACACCATTTTCACTTTATTTAGAATCTAACACTTTGCTTCAATATTTAGAAAAGTATACATGGTATGCATATGCCAGTGTTAAGTAACACAACCTTTCGTTTTTAATTTGATTAAAACTTCATATAAATTATATGTTTTGAGACTTCATATAAATTAATAATACCATATGAAACTTGTACATTATATATAAAAATATATTTGGACTTGAAAGAATATGTTTAGTGGCGTAGAATGAATAAAGACATATATTTATATAGTTGGTCATGTTTTGCTTGTACTTCAACAGCTCAAGTATGAGCATCATAAACTGAGGGTTTTCTTACTTAATATATGATTATTATCAAGTGAAAATGGAAATATACATATTATGTACTTTCAAAAAGTATAATGCTCTTTGGGACACTGTTGATATTCTACTAGGTCAAACTACGTATAATTTGACAAGCTTGTACGAATTTACATCCGAGAGAGTTTGGTCACACCCAACTTATAATATATCGGGGTGTATGTGTCTATCACTTCATATTGAGGAACAATTCACAATTCATTTTTGGTAGTCTATGCAACATGCCATGGATACTCAGGTTGAGCTGAGCACCACTTTTCACCCAAAAACTAATGATCAGTCTGAGCGGGTACTATTCAAAGAACATGTTGAGAGCATGTGTAATCAACTTTAGAGGTTATTGGGACGAGTATTTACTTTTGACATAGTTTGCTTACGACAACAATTATCAATCCAACATTCTTATGGCTGTATATAAGGCTTTATATGATAGACAATATTGTTCGGTGGTTGGGTAGTTCGAATCACACTTACGGGCTAATTTAGGTATATAATGTTCAATTTTCAAAAAAATAAATAAATATTATTTCACTATTTTTGGATGAACTAGCTATGAGATTGATATGACTTTGACTTGGTGTCATCATAAAAATTCAAGGTAATGATTTTGCCCTTACCCATAATAATTAAACATGATTTCATTCAATAATGTAATCATTAAAATATGAAATTTGATGGTAAATTTGGGGATGTGTGACTAAGCCCTAGAATTAATAAATTGGCTATTTTAGATAGTAAATAAACTCAAAAGTAAATCATCATATATTATTAAAAGTGGAAAGCTAAAGTTAGATTATCATTTTAACCTCTACACTAAATTAAATCTTTAAATGCAATTATATGAGAAACACGTTAAGAAAGATGATAATTGTACCGTAGTCATAAGAAAGACATTAAAAAAGATAAAAATGCATCCTACACGACAATTTGTCAAACACTCCCAAAAACTAAAAATGACTTAAAAGTAGGTTTGACCAACTTTTAAATCAATCCAAACAGACTCTAAGAGCCCGTTTGAATTGACTTAAAAAAATAGTTTTTAAGTCAAAAATAAAAAATCAGATCTTTGACTTATTTTAAGTCATTTTGACCTTGCTAAACACTTCTAACTTATTTTAAGTTATTTTTTATACTTGCCATACACTTGCAAAAATAAAAAATTGATTTAAAAGTAGGTTTGACAAACTTTTAAGCCATCCATACACCTTCTAAATCTCTACTTGTACATCCCCAAAGTTGGAGGACATAAATGTGAAATAAAACCAAATTAAATGACACATTTATATACTAGCCTAATTGAAATAGCAACCAAAATACAATGGAAGGCACATCCAAACAGTTCTAATAAGAGAAGAAATCAAACAACCCAAATGATCCTAAAAATATTTTAAGGATTTCTATAAATTTCATAAACTGAAGTAGCAGAAAAGCAACTACTCCTAAGCATTGGATGGACATTCTTTCAGAGACTTGAGGACATTTTTGCTAGCCACCTTCTTGGCCATTATTTTGTCTCGTCCCGAGCACGTGCTCTTGTGAATAACACCATTTGCTTCAACCTCTACTGTAATATATGCTACACCGTTCTCACGAGAGACGACATCCTTCTTCTTTATATAACCCTTCTGGTCGCATAGTTCACTTAACTCTCTTACTGGTTGGAGCTTTACTGTCTGAGGAGTAACCAACGGTTCCAAAAGAGGTCGTATGCTTTGAAATGTAGTGTCTTTGTTGAAGCCAGAATCAACAAAGATCGCACCACCAAGGGATTCAATAACATCTCCAAGCACCTATATCGAACCAAAAAAAGAAAACGAGCTAAACCTTTAGCACATACGATACAATTAATCGGCACTAATCTTAAGATGAAGCTCCTGACAATGGGAAAGATTTACAGTTTGATTGCAGAAAGAGCATTCAGAAACTCTTTTTCTTCTGTTTCTTAAATTTGGGTTCTCAGATGTGAAGTGTTAAGTTCTTAACTTTGAGGCAAGTATGCAATACCTTTGGGAAAGTAGTTTCAGCCTCCCATCCGAACGTGGACAGAAGATCCAATTTTTCGAAATCCTCAACAGTACTAAGTATTTGCCTCTGCAGATCTTGCGAGGCATGAAGAATGTGCTTGTGCATGCCAGCCTTAACTGCAGACTGAGCATAACATTCATTGTTTACAGAGGCGGACCTCAAATCAGTAATTAGTCCTGGAGTCAGTCCTGGATACTTGAAATAGAGATGTGCTGTAACAACATAATCTAGCACTGCATCTCCAAGAAATTCCAAGCGCTGCATAGCCAGGTGATCATATCAGCATGTGAATCAAGAGAGTTAAAAAGACACGAACATTGATTTTAAAAGAACAAACTATGAATGTAGGCATTGTGAATCTATCCTATCAGTGTGCAAGGAAGGCTGAACATACTGCAATGGAACCACGACACAACAGAAAATGATTTATTTTGTGAACTCAATTGATCATGATGCATATTTCAAGTAAAAAGCTTCCAAATTAAATGGTCCAGTGTAAAACATGAACTTTGTGACATTGGTCACTAAGCACATTGGTATTCTCTCTGTTCCTCAAATCATATTTAAAGTTTAACAAATGGAAATGATTGATCCGTCAAGAATAACAATCTAACAAGCATAATTAGTGACCCTCTCAAGTTTAGTGCTGATCATTTTCTGCTATGAATCCACCACAAAAGATTTGAGTGAATTTCCATCATCACGACGGTTTAGATCCCTTACTTTCTTTAGAGCTTGCTTCTGCTTATAAATTGCTTCCAAGGCATACAAAAATCCTTTCCACCCATCCTCAGTACTATTTTTGGGTACACTAGTGAGTGCCAATTTCACAAAATCAGTATCAGAAAACACAACCTCAGTGACTGGAAATAATGGTAACTTGAATCCCCAGCCTGATGTTTTCCTTTCAGATGGAGAAACCAAAGGATGCCGTCTCTTTTGACCATAAAATACCAACCACCTTATTTTTCTTGGCAAAACTTGGTGTATAGATTTTGTTAATCTCCTTTTACATGACACAAAGTCTGTAGCTAACTGAATTTCCAAGGCTGCAAGAGTTGAGCCAACCGAAACATGATTTGCATCTCCATACGTGAATCCCATCAATGCTGCTGAATAATATGCATTGATCACTTCACTTCTACTCTCTTGATTTCTCCCAAATGGAAATTCAGTAAGCCCTGCACAGCCCAAGAATGTAATTTCCACAAGTCAAAACACCTAAGATGCGTAAATGCTGGTTCTCCTTGAGTCTCAAGTTCGTGTATCTTCCACTAAAGAATAGGTTTGCCTCTTGTATTGCTTTCTCTATGCAGGGTCAAATCTGGTAAGCACACAAATGGCATACACAAAGTATCCCAAATGAAAATCACGGTCATTGTAAATTCCAAAACCGAAATCAGGCGTTGTCTCATTTATCCCTTGTTTAGTCACAAGGCCACCCCATTACTTGTCATAGAAGAAGCCCATTGGCACCAAATGTTCCACTGAACCAAGGCTCTATCGTATCCTTCAAGAATTGAACAACAACTGGGATTATCTTAGGATAAGAAATCTCTTCTAAAATCAATGCCAATCTTGCTGCTCTGGCAATCAATTTCTACTTGGGAACTCATAGGTCATAATTAATTAGGAAACCCCGAATTTGACTTTCTCAATCTCAACATTGTTTCATTTCTTTCTCCGGTGTCCTAAGAGCCACAAAGTACTGCTCTTGTTTTTATGATATTACTTATCTTGAACGCTCACACAATATATTGGTCCAAATGTGAGTATATGCATATTGAATTTAGATTAAGATGCAAAGATAGTGAGACAGGATTCATATTATCATTATATAAAACCCTGAAACTTCCTCAAATGAATTAAAACAAGGCATCTTTCCTTGTCACTAGCAGCTGTAAGAATAACCATCAAATGCTATGCATCCTTAGGTTAATGAAATGTTCAGGTTCACAACTTCCCCAATCTGGGCAACAACATATTTTTAGTAATCAAACTGCAAAATATAGATCCAGGTATTTAACAACATTAAGATAGATAATATTCATTTACGAGAAAAACCTGATAGCATCGTGGAATATCAGGTAGCATGTAAGATCCGTGAGTTAGCGCTTCAACAAGCAGAGAAGGATCATTGAACTTGTAATGTAGCAGGGATTCCAAGTATCTGACATTGATTAGCTTCTCAGCATTCATGGGAAAGTGCCTTGGCAAAGGTGCATCAACAAAATCGATGTCCACCCCAAGCCATTTCATAAATGATAACGCCGCTACTTCCCCGCCCGAGCTGAGGTAGGCACCTATTAGTGCCTCAACAACATCAGCTACTCTCTTACTTTTAAACTTCTGTTTTCCTCTACTATACATTTTATCTGAAGAAGTTAAGAACTCTTCGTCGAAGGTGTGAATTTGAGAATTATCACCAGGAATGAGCCACGCTTTAAGATCAAATGGTTCATTACGGATAAATCCCTGCAATCAAAGGTATTTATTGAAGGGAAAACCAAAAGTAGAAAAAGGAAAAAGAATTCAAACAGCATTTGCATCCAGCAATGCAGAAGAATATGCAGTTAAGACCAATAAAATATTAAGGAACTAGAGGAACTCTTTATAAATCCATGGGATATTTACTTATACAAGTATCCAAAAGCACTCGCTCAAAATTGCCATGTCCTTAAATAAATGTACTCCAATTGATGCAGTGACGAAATATGCATGTTTTACAAATATGAATAACAACTAATTTCCATTATAACAAACAAATTCTCAAAAAAAAAATTCATTATAACAAACAGTAAACAGTTGTGTGGGCAAGGACAGGAAGTAGAGAGTGTTTCTATGCAAGAGTAGACAACTTTTAGGTGGCAGGCATAATTAACAGCCAATATCGAATCCTTGATCAAAGTGTACAAGCAAATATCCCCTGGGTGGGCAAGGAAGGGAAGTAGAGAATGTTTATATGCAAGAGTTGACAACTTTTAGGGGACATGTATAATTAACAGTCAATATCAAATCCTTGATCAAAGTGTACGAGCAAATATCCCCTGGTTGTCTTAAGCATTGATGAGACATATCAGAAAGAAAAAACAACAAGTCTTCAATGATTAATAGAGACGTGGAGTTGATCACCAAGGAATACCTACCGGTATTTTACGAGCACATCCAAGCCTGCATAGTGCATCATTGGAAATGATTTTGTTTTTCTTAACAGTGAGAAGACCCTCATGATGATTTTCGTAAGTCTTGAATAGCTGTATACTGGCAGCATATTTGAGAAAAGAGTCTCCAAGTGTCTCAAGTGACTCCAAATGAAACTTCTCGAGGCATTTCTTTGTTGTCATTGCTTCCAAAACCTAAAATAATAACAGAAGGAGTAAGTTGCGAGCACAGGAGTATGTATGAAGCTCACAGCTTAAAAGAGACCGATTTAATTACAGCAAAGATCTGAGATGAGATCATAGCAGCACATACCTGAACAGTCGGAATAAAAATATTTAGTGTGCAGTGATTCAAATGCATTCTTTTCAAGTTTGAGGCCATAACCAAGGACTCAATCCGATGCATGATCGAAGGAACATATGAATAGGTATTAAGGGTAGAAATAGAGACAGGTGACATGATGAGGGAACAAAGTTCAGGAGGCAACTCAACAGATGAATCAGTTGAATCTGCAAAGGAGGCCAAAGATAAGTGATCATACATAAGCATTATAACAAAAGGAGAACCATATGATCAAACCTTTAGCCTTCTGTGTTCTGCATCTTTGAAGGTAATTGTGCACCTTACAAATATGTTTTCCCCTAAGAAGTGGTTCTTCTTCAAAGCATATGTTAATCCCATGCCTGTAAACCGCATCTTACTTAATATTTTGAAACCAAAAGATGATATATGGAAAAGGTGCACCAGGAAATCAGAAGCTAATTGTACAAACCGCTTTTTGTAGTATTCTATGTAGGTAATGGGTTCTCCAGTTCTCATATCCAACAATGAGTTGCAATCCAAATTATCCAAAAAACCAGTAATGCAGTATATATGGCCATTATGAGGTGTAAAGACCAATGAGTTCTCCAACATGCAGCTACATACCACCCCAGTTTTGGTGCTCACACTACGTTTGCGACCTTGTGTAGAACAGCAATGCATATGCTTATCCCCAAGAACTTGAGACGGAAACAGCAAAGAATTCACGCATTTCCAATTTATTTCAGGGGTAGTACCCAAAGATGGGAGCAACAGATAATCAGAAACTGCAGAACCAATAGGCGATTGAACTGCAGCCAAAGCGTCCTGCAGTTTACTCAGATCACGGTCAAGAAGAATTCTGAAGACGCTGGATTGAAACTTTCGACACCGTTGAATCTGGAGAAAAAGAGATAGATATATTAAAAGTATCAGCAATCATTTTTACAGGTAACGAGTAAAGAGATGATAAAATCCATCAAAATTATAGTCACCTCTTCAGAAGTAAGCGTAACAACTTTATGATAATTAAGTTGAACTTGTAAGCGTCCCCTCCTATCTACGTCCAAGTCAAATGCCATTATTTCATCATCAAACTTAAGCCTTGTCCTAACAGCAAGTATAATTCCATGAAGCTGGAAATCGTTGTAAGAGTCATGTTGCAACTCAACTAGGTAGCAGTAGTACAGTGCTTCTGAATCATTGCCGCAATGACTAACCAATTCTGGTGGAAAGTATTTTGATTCTTCAACAGTATGGATTTGACATTCTGCACAATATAATAGGTTTCGTCAAGCACCACAATCCAAAAAAAAACACATTAGATGAAAAATGTTAGAATTACCCGATTCTTTGTTGATGGTTTCTTCTTCCATGATATCAGGAACAAGATTGTCAGTCAAGGCACCCACACGATGAAGTTCTTTACAAGCTTCCAGGCATGCAAGTTGCTTCGATATTTTGCTATTCCCCTGTACACTAATAATTCTTTGCAAAGGGCAACTTTTGGGAAGTTGCAGCGTGCAGGTTCCTGTTTCCTTATCAATCACACACCTAGGATTGGGTTTAAAGTACCTACAATTGAATTGAATGTCAGACAATAACACAATATTTAACACATGAAGTACTCAAAGATACCAGAATCCTTAACACATAGCAAGGAATATGCAGTACATACCCATCCGATGGTAGCCTTGAGCAATATAAGTATAACAATGACACGCTAGAACTGAGGGTGACAATTGCTCCTGTGCTTTCAACTTTGTAGCAAGGCTCATCATACAATTCATCATCTAGAGGTGAACATGGAATAGAAGCATGACGTAATGATTCTTGTCGCATTATCTCCCCACTAGCCATATAGTTGTGCATGCGAGTAAGGGTCGAATCATCCCCACTAGGATTTAAGTCAAAATGAGAACGATCAGTCAACTGTAATAATCAAATCTTCCAAATTTTATCATTGGTACTTGCACAAAATGTCAAGAGCTAAAGTAATTGTTTATTAGATTCTTTTAAATAATTCATTTAATCTTTGTATAACAGTAGTGCAGACAACAGAAGAAATAGAATGTTTCAGTAAATAATACACCAACAACAGTAATGTCAGAACTCTGAAAAACATTCAAAGTATCAATTAGAATAGATTGACAAAACATACCTTCTGACCATCAGAAGAAAGTCAGAGTTTTGCATTCGAGCTCGTCCACGTGATTGTATAAAGCTACAAACAGTAGCTGAGGGATCAAATCGAATGACAAGGTTGCAACTTTGAACATCCAAGCCCTCTTCAAGAATAGATGTTGCTACAATAATGTTCACCTGCAGTGTTTGCATGGATATCAGACTTTAAATCTTCAAAAACTATCTAGAAAGCCAAAATAAATAAATAAAAAATTTAACTTACCAACCCCTTGCGAAATTCTTCAACAATTTTGTTTTGTAATTTCCTACTCTGTGACTGGACCACAGAAATATGTCCTGCTGTGTACTCAGTTCTCCAACCACATAGTTCCGGAAGCAACTCATTCAATAGAGACCGAAGAACAATGGCTGTAATGATTCTCTCAACAAATATGATGCATCTCAAATCCTTCTGGTCCCTATTACCAATGAAAAGATTGTTTATCGGTAATCACTAAATATATAATCTTATTTCCCTACAACAGAATGGATAATCTCAGAAACTGTCCATATTAAATACCAGGGGAAGTTCGTATTTATTCATGAATCCAAAGTGTGCTCAAGAACAATACAAAGGAACTTTAAGATCTTACAAATGTTTAATTGCATCAACACTAAATCACATATAATTCTACACGTGCTTCCTCAGAATCTGTGAAAGAAAATTAAAGCAGGTCCATTTTGCCCAGGGAAACAAAAAGACAACCTTCCTTCTTCAAAAGAGTCTCTCGCAGACGCAAAATGTTAAAAGAATCTAACCGACCACTTCTTCTTTTTTCCCATCTATTCTCCAAACTTCCAACAGATTGAACTGACATTAAATCTTTTGACTAATTAGTACATTCAATATTCAACCGCTCTCACCTGTACTCGAGAAGAGACTCTAGAAGACAAGTAACTTTGGATGACAAATATCCAGCATCCGCATTTGCCTGAATATCACCACCAATTGACCAATATGGCCCTATGTTTACAGGGAAGAGAGAGTGAGTGAGAGACAGATAGCAGAAAGAAATCAAAAAAGAATCTTACAGTTCAGGAAGAAAAGAAATGGATGTTGTAACTATGATACCAGAAGGTAAGCGAGCCGAAAAAATCTTAGATGCACCCAAACTGAAGTCTCTAACAATTGTTTGAGCACATACATCTAATTCTCCCCATGAAAAGAAATCAACTTCTTCACGGGACAAGAACTCAGTGGCCTGATTCAAAATGAAGTCTCATGTTAGGAAAATGATCAAGGCTAAAATGTTTATTTATTTATTTTGGCTCCAACAAGGAACAAAATTTACCTTGAAAGCCAGCCAAGCACCCATCTCACTCAAACAAAATAAGAAAGCCGAATAAAGTTTTGATAAACGTCTTCTTGCAGTTCCAGCACTCATAAAAGACAGGTTTGACTTTGAAATTGAACTATCATGCTGCAATGATAAGAAAAGTTAAAACAACTAAAATTGGAAGAGCAAAACTGTCTGACCCACATGTTGAACAAGCCAATGTGATTGCTCCAATCGCTACTATAAGGATAAATTAAGGTTTAGTTAGTAGTCTCAGTATTCATTCAAGGCACTTCCCGTTTTCTGCTTGCACACAACTACTACAGAGGAAAGAGGCACCATAATCTAACTAATAATTGATACAAGGGAAGATATCTTCAGAGAGATACGGAAGATTTGCATGAAATTTATGTAAAGTAGAAAGACAAAATCCATTGGCTAAAGAATTGTTGCTTACCTTTTCTTTCAACTGTTCCAGGTCATGAGCTAAACTAAGAAACAATGTGCAAGGAATATCCACGTGTTTGTATATCTTCAACTTCGGATTAGAGAATGGGATATACTCCGCCAGAACAGATTCACTGCCACACGTGTATACCTTCATTTGCAAAGGCAGATAACAATTAGATGAACCAAATATACATCTAAATGTGTGTTTATGATCTTCATCTGCTTATAAGCACAGTTTCTGCTTAGTGCAACTCTAAGCAAGAAACTAATGTCAATCATGCAATGTTTTGATGAAAAACATCCAAAAGCTAAAATTTTAATGCTTGCACAGTCTCTTCTCTGAACTACATTTAATCAGAGTGCAAGACGAAACCAGATAAATGTGAGAAGATCAATTGAGAAAACCTTGGAATTCATAAGATTCTCAAGATCACGAATCTTTTGCCAATAACAATCTGCCGTGCTAGAACCTGCACAAAAAGTATAAAACATGAGAATCCAGAGAAAGTGAGATAACCAGTTCTTTAACAGTATGATGTAGAAACATCTCAAAAGATGTCCAAAGTTATAAGATCAAATCCCGCCAACCTTTAGACTTTATAGGGGAAGCAGTCATCCCAAATATTCTTGGAAGTTGTGAGCTCTGATGGTTTAACTGGCGATGATAAAATTCCTGAAAGAAAATTAATCCTCAGGACGTGGGGACATTGCCCAAGACCATAAAAGGAAGGAGACTATAATACATGCTCTTAACCAATGTGGCACTCTAACAATCCCCCTCCCTGATCACACCCTGGCCTAGATAATTAGAGTGTTGTCCACATCCACATTATATGGAACTTAGTATTTGGATAAACAAGGAATGTGAATGTGCCTAACTTTGGTACCACCTCAGAGAATGAGCCTTGGTCCTCTCAATACCACAAGTTATCTCATGAGGTGAGTAATGACGAAAATCACGTAATAACAACTCATTCCATCATCCAGTGTGAGATGTGACACACAACCTAAAGAGAGAAAAAATGACTGTAGCACATAGCACCTTCATGCAATAGGATATCTCATGCAAAATAGGACAGTCACCAAGGCTCATTATTCTACTGCAATAGGAATGTATGTGAGTTTTCTAGAAGCAGTTGAAGTCTAATATAATCAGCTATTAAAGAAACAAACCTGGATGACTGTTTTTGCTAATTGTTTACATTGTAAGTTTTTACAAGTTCTCTTTTCTAGCATGTAAAGGATTTCCAGTTGATAACTCAAACATACAAAAATATTATTTGACAATTTATCAACTCATTTCAGCAAAGGCACTTATTTACTGAACTCCTTAATAATAATCTATTCAAACAATTTACTTTGGATATGTGATAACCAAAGTGGGTCCAGTATTTTGGAACCAAGAGAGTGACACGTATTATATAAAAGCATTGTCCAGGTGAAGAAATTGCACTTTAGAAAATATAATCAACAATTAGCACAAACTGTTGTACAGAAAATCCAATCGTAGCACAAACAACATACCATCAGTATGCTGGCATAGGGGTGTTTGCCTCGTGCATTGTGGCACTCATCAAATATTATAACTTTTATCATGTTTATTTGTATAAAGCTATGCCTCAAAGCAGCAAGTAGTATTGCTGGAGTCATAACCAGTACCTGAAAGACGAAACCCTGGGGTGATTACTTATGATGCATCCAAGTAATATATAATACAATGCCTAACTTAATTCCTAGCATATAAATGATGAATGCCAGATCTAATATATTCGAAGAGAGCCAGCCCAAAAAAAAAGGATCTTAAGGCAAACAACAGCAGCTCATTTGAGACTTCCCTTGGAGAGCACATTACTATTCCACGAGATTCCAATACCAGTCACTAGACAACATAAAACTCACAAGTTCAATCGCAAATATGGGCAGCTAATTTTTTTTATAGCTTTTACAACCATTTCTTTTAATTAACTAATCTGTACAAAAATTTTGATCTCTAATGGTTATCGTAAGGAGATAGACAAGGATATCCCATGGGATTAGTTGTCCCACCATTTTAGCACAAAATGTATTCTGAGACTAATTGATACTCATAACCAAACACGGGATAAAATAATCCAAAATTGTTATCCCTTATCCCACCAACCAAACAACCCCTAAAGATCCAAAGATAGGTTGTAGTGGGTTTGACCCTTCAGCTGTGGGCATTTTTATGAAGATACGGGCCTTACTTTAGCATAGAAGCATATACTCCATGTCCCATTAGTTTGGGCAATAGAAAGGATTAATAAACAGTCACTTCCATTTTATTCCCATATAGTTGTTTAGTAACTTTAGGACTGGAATCTTTTTGAAAACATTGTAGCCATATTCAATGCCAACTCAAGCAACGGTTAATAATCTATCACTGAAGATAAAATATAGTTCATACACACCTCATGGGCATCCACTTGTTGTTTCCATGTAGCAGCATCCCAATAATCAACACCCATTTCTCCCCAATACTTGCCCACTTTTAAGTCGGTATGCATCATGAGAGAATCTCCTTGCTTGTAATTATCAAACCACAAGATCAACAACATTATGTCAAGTCAAATAGATAGTTTTGGACCTTAAACCAAGTAAACTCAAACAGTATACTAAACTGCAGAACATGAGAAAACTAATGGGGGAAAAATAGTTCTTCAATCTTTAGACGGGAGAGAAATTAGTGGATATATCCATTCATAAAAATATACGCATTAAGATGATGAATTTTAAGGGACTAGATTGAGAAGCTAGATGTACTACCTGAGTGACTAGAACAACAGTCGGGACCAAGAAAACAGCTATGTACGGAGACGGCTTTCGAAGAAGGTAAGCATAGCTTCTAAGAAGCATAATTGCAATCAAGGTCTTTCCAGAACCAGTCTCCAAGTAAACAATTGTGTTCTGCTTTAATGCAGTCTCTAGGGCTTCCAACTGATAACTACATAACAAAATCATACATAGAGAATGCATATTACAAAACTTCGTTTTTTCAATCAATTTTTTTTTTACCTCAACTCTGTTAAAAGAGAAAACAGATGTAAGAAGCCAACCTTCTAGCAAAAGGCAGAGGGTCAGCGGAGAGCTGTTGGTTTTCAGAGACTGCAACATCAGGTGGCTCCATTGGTTGTTATCTACATTAACATCAGACCAAACAAAAATAAAGACATCAACAGAAGTAATAAAATGAAACAACAAACTCTCCAAGAAAATGACAACCAGGTGACCATACATAAAAACATCCTATTGTAACCACACACCCATTTTACCATTTCAAAGAAACACAGAGAACCCAATACAAATCAAACCAGAAAAAAAAAAAACAAGTTTTGTAAGTTCAGCACATATAATCAAAAGATTTAACCTCCATGAAAACAAGAATTTCAAAATAATGCATAAAAGAGTGATCTTTATGAAAAACAAACACAGAAATAGTCAGCTGGATCCATTGATTTGTTATCTACATTAATATCGGACCAAACAAACATAAAACACTCCCAAGGAAACTATACCTTTTGTACCATTTTAGAGAAAAAAGAAAATCTAAGAGTACACATATCAAATCAGAAGGAAAAAAACAAGACTTTGTAAGTAAAAGAACATCCAATCAAAAGATTTAAACCCCCATGGAAAAACTCATTTAAGAAAAAGCATTAAAGAATGATCTTTATGAAAAAGAAGCACAGAAACAGTCAGCTGACTCCATTGATTTGTTATCCACATTATCATTGGACCAAACAAACATAAAGATACCAACAAAGTAACAAAGATGAAACAGAAAACTTCCCAAGGAAATGACAACCATGTGACATAACAGGGTTAAAGCAGCTTATTTATTATACACTTTGTACCATTTCAAAGGAACACAAAGAAAAACCAAACCAGGAGAAATACACATATCAAATTAGAAGAAAAAAATACCAAGATTTTGTAAGTAAAACAACATATAATCAAAAACTTAAACACCCACTTCATAAAAGTGCATAAAAAGGTGATCTTTATGAAAAACAAACACAGAATTAGTCAGGAAAACTCACTGGCTAGAGTTGAATTGCAAGAACTTTGAAGAGGATGTTTGCCAGCAGCTTTTGAGTGTTCATTAGTGAAGAAGAAAGAGTGAGATAGAGAATATGTAGAGGTTTAGGCTCTGCAACAACCCCACCCCCTCGGAAAAGCAAAAACAGTATAGCAAAATTAAATACCCCAAATCTTTTTCCGAATGAAAAAGGAAGACAGTGATGGAAAGACAATCTTTTGGCCAATTCTATAGGATTCCAATTAAAATAATAAAGAATTAAAGAATTTACACTGAATATTTTTAGGTGTTTTTGGTTTTTAAGCGTTTTTTTTTTTAGAAGTGTTTGACAATGACATAAAAGTGCTTTATTTTAGGCTTAAAAAGTATAAAAAAAAGAAAGGTTAAAAGCCCATAGCTACCTACTTTTGATTTTTGATTTTTAATTTTATGGTTAATACCAATCGTAATTCGGATAAAGATGAGTGTTAACACGAGATTGTTCAGATGGTAAACATGATTTATCTTTTAACTTTTGTTCACTTGAGTCTGACATGTACATGAATCTTTCATTTCTTTGGAAACGTAGATATTTTATTTTAAAAAATGTTGAATTTAATATAATATCATATTCTGATCTATATGTTACAACAATACAATAACATATTTAGTAAAATTTCATTAAGTGGGGCCTAGGCAGGGTAGAGTGTACGTAAATTTTACCACAATTTCGTAAAGGTAGAGAGATTGTTTTCGAAAACTGTCCGCTCAAGTTCATCAAACTCAAGTACAAGAAGATAAAAATAATGAAGAAAACATAATCGTTAATAAGAAAAGCAGTGTTAAAGTCTACAAGAAAAAAACATTAACAACAAGAAAATAGTGTGATAAACGAAACACAATAGACAACATATGACAAAAACTACAAGGGTACGACCAGTACTATGCAAAAACCTTCACAATGCAAGACAACACTCTACCTCTAGTAACATTTTACCCTAATATGTGACCTTCACTTCTTCATATCTAGAATCATGTCCTCGATAATATGAAGTTGTGTCATGTCCTGTCTAATCACCTCTCCCCAATATTTTTTTGGCCTACATCTACCCCTTTGTGTACCCCCTAGAACCAGTCTCTTGCATCTCCTCATTGAAGCGCCAACGCACCTCCTCTTCATATGTCCAAATTATCTCAGTCTCGCTTCTCTCATATTTTCCGTCACAGAGGTCATTCTTACCTTCTCCTGAATAAGGTTATTTCTACTCTTATCGCTCCTAATATGCCCACAAAGATTAATTCAACATTCTCATTGACATGCACGCTACAAGAGTATTAACTGATGCACTTAATCACATATTTAATTATTTACCTTGAGAATTAAGGATCAATTTCCCATTAATATATTTTCGCTTAGTAAGTTGACGCATATTTCAGTATGAATGCACTTGACCAAGAAACAAAAGAAAGAGAATATTAAACATATTTAGAAGTTCAGAATAAAATTGACTTCTTGCTAAAAACAAAGAATAAATAAATTTATTTGAGTGGTGTTTGAATATTTCTTTATCCAAAAAATATATAACATTAATATTAAAAACTAACCATTTATGGAGAATTAGAGCTTATTAAAGGGGCAAAAAATTGACTACCAAAAACATCCGACCTATGAAAGCGTCCTCCAAAGAAATTGTTATAAAAAGTGGACAACTTTGAGGAATTAGTATTACAAACTAGAAAGTTTTCATCATTTTGATGAATCCAACAAATAACTTGCTAGTCAAGAAGATCCTCAATTTTAATAGGGTAAAATACGCATATCCTCAATGCGGATAAGAAAAATATATAATGCATTAATAATAACACTGTTAAAAACGTTAAAATTCGACGGATTACATAAATCTTTTTAAGGAAAACAACTACGCATTTTGAAAAAATTGATATACATTTGTTGGTTATTTTTCGTACAAAAACATATAAAATTAAGAAAAGAAAATTATTATTTTTTAAGAAAAATCGACAGGCATCCGTCAATTTTTTTTTACAAAATTCTTTGAATGAATGTCGATTTTCAAAGTACAAATTTGCAGTTGAAAGTATAAATAAAAATATAAAAATTATCTTTTTGTATTTAAATAGTATATAAAAAATGGGGTTAAAGGGTTTAACGAGGTTAGATGGAATAACTAAATTGAAAAATGAGTGCAAGTTAGAGTAGTTATCTATGGAATTTGGCCTAACATAAATTGTTTTCCAAATTTATATTCAAAGCCTCAAAGGTAAGTAAGTTATTATTATTATTCTGAATAAAACAAGAGGGAAAGTATTATGTGATTGAATTGCATATAAAGAATATTAAGTTAATCATTTAGAGAGAACAAAAATATAATTATCAAAATCGGAAGTTGCTTTACCTCAAATGCAAGTAATTAAAACCAGATGTAAATTTGAGATTTGAAAATTCCGGGTACAATTTCATGGAAACCACTATTATATATATTAGAAAAACATAAATTTTTCCTGAACTTATTCCGAAAAGTCAGTTACACGCTTAAACTATCATGACGATCTATTACACACTCAACCTTATTTAAAGTGAAATTTATACCCCCTTCCGAAGACAATATCAGTTTTTGTGTGAGAATGTGTTATACACGCGTTTTGACACGCAAATAAGATTATTTTAATTTTTTTAAACCATTTTTACTTAATATTTTCTTAGACTTTTGCAAAAAGTAGAAACATAGGCTTTCTTCCTTCTCCACCTTACATTTCTTTCTTCTTAAAATTCATTTCTTCTTTCTTCTTTCTTCTTCATTATTCATAAATTGAAGGGAAAACAAGAAATTTGAAGAGAGAACATGAAACAATAAGATCATTATGAAGTTTAGTGATGTTGGTGGCGACGATAGGCGGTGGGCAACACCATTGTTGTCAGCGAAACAAATAAAAACTTTCAAATCTGTAAAAGTACTTTTGAAATCTTGATAATTATGGATGAAAATCAAGCATTTCATTAGTATTCTTTGTGCGTAAAATCACATATGCTATTGATGGCTTGAGACAAAAATAACATTGTGATGGTTGTGGGTGGTGCTCCAGCGAGAATAAAGAAGACAAAGATAGAAAATTATTTTCTTCCATGAATTTTTGAAAAATGTTGGCAGTGAAACATGAATTTTATGCATAAATGTCATAGGATTTTCAATAGAAGTCATTATCTTTCTCATAATTTTTTCTGGTGAATCCTCCGGCGAGTTCAAATAAAAATCATGAACCTTAAGTTAAAATTATTAACTTTTCGGTGGAAATTAATATCCTCCCCACTATTTTTTACTTCTATTTAGAGTTCCTTTTTAAGATAGAGTGATGGATATTTGAAGAAATCATCAATGGTGACAAAGAATTTGTAAAGAAGAAGAACTTTTTTTAAAAAAATGTAAAAGTTTTAAAGAAATTGGGCTCACCAATAAACGGAAGAGGCTCCTCTCCAGTGATGATCTCTCTAGTTTTCCCCAGTGTTATTTCATATAATTGACACGTGTCCATTTAATTCTTTAATGGATTAGATTAAATTTTTGACCAAATATCATTAACCATAGTTATTAGTAATTCTCTCTCCTCTCATTCCTTTCTCAATCGATCAGCAAAAGAAACACTTCTTCCCCCTCCAAAACTCTTCGAAAAACAGAGCTATCAAACAATTGAAAATTAAAATTACATCAATATTTTAATGTTTTTACATTTACATATGAACAACTAGGGAGAGTCTCAAAAGAGAGACTAAAATGGAGTGATTAGCCCCAATTAAAAATTACAGTTATAAATACCACAAGAAAATAAGACCCAAAAAATAAATGAAGAATTTCACCAGAAAAAAAAAGTACATGAAAAAATATTTTCCTACCCATTTTTCGTGCCCATTTCAGATCCTTTAGTTGGCTGTTGCGGAAACTCCAAATTGAAAAAATTGATGTTACGAAAAAGACGCCAGAGGTTTGTGGATCACCATTGTGACCGAACCAAGCTTCAAAGAAGTAGTCTCATGAGTTGGATTTTTTAAAATTTTATAACCCAAGTTCATCCTTTGAATTTTGTCTTCTTTTATCACGGTGTGAAAATAATGGAAAGAAAAAATGATTTGTTTTTAACAAAGCAAATTCTTTGCTGATTGAGAAAAAGTTTGTTGCAGAATTAAGTGAGAAAGAAAGAGAGGAGAGAGGAGAGAGAAAGAGAAATAGTAATAACCATGGTTAATGGTATTTGATCAAGAAAATTAATCTGATCCATTAAAAATTAAATGAACACATGTCAACTATACAAGGTAGCACTGGGGGAAACTGGAGAGATCATCGCTGGAGAGGAGCCTCTTCCCCAATAAACAGATAAAAAAGAAAAAAAAATGACATAATTAATATATTAGAAATTATAATACTTAATTATATAATGACCAATAAAATAGTGCCACGTGTTTAAACTTGTCATTTTAATATAAATTTTCTTCTTCTCACGCACCTTAAGGAAGGTGAAGACACTTTCTGTGCCATGTCACCTTCTAAGGGGATATTAATATCACTTTGAATAAGATTAGGTGTGTAATAGGTCATCACAATAGTTTAAACGTGTAGCTGACTTTTTGGGACAAATTCAAGGGGTAATTTATGTCTTTTCCATATATATATATATATATATATATGATTTTTTCTAAAGTTCACGGGTGCACATGCATCCCTAAATATATACATGGATCCGTCCCTGATTAAAAATGAAGGAATGGCTACCAAGTTAATCACTACAGCTGCGTGTGATATTTTGAATAGGTTTGAAAACCTCAATAAAATCACTATTAGTGACAATGTAAACGCTCTTAGTATGTAGGATCCACACTAATTTTAAAATAAATAAATAAATATCTTTGCTATCAAATAAATAATCGGATCTAATAATTCAAATGGCAGAGCACTTTTGCTTACATGCACCACTATTTTCAGGCACCTATATTTACACTTGCCAAAAAATCACACACACACATTTGCATACAATGTCAAATTAACTAGTTACTTTCCAAAAAAAAGTAATTTTTAGTTTCTTAAATTAAATTTTAAAAATTGAATTCACGAGTTTGCAACCCATTAACAAGTTTTTGATAAAGTTGAAATCATGATTCATGAAATATGGTGGTGGTGATGGTGGTGGGGGGGCTATTTAAAAAAAAGTGTTTTCTTTTAAATAGGTTATGTAAGATGTTAATCTAGATTAACTGTGCTAGTGAATCTAGAATAAGCAAATGATATTTACAATTTTATTTAGAATTTAAATGTTAACTATGTGTTCGTTTTTTCTATTTTCATCTACTGTGCAACATTAGTTTTAAGATCAAATGACAGAAGAAAATTATTCTCGATCTTCATTCAAGAGAGATCTCGAATGCTCGAATTTTTTTCTAGTTTTGAAACATGAGTAATCTAAATTTGAGTTGGCAAGTTTCACTTTGATGTTAGAGCATTTTTTAGCAATTTTTTAAAATTAAAAATGATTTCATTTTCAAAGTTTGAACTGAGGTATCTAACTAAAACTGAAAAAATGATACTGCTCACAATAATCCTTGGGGAACTTTCACATATAGCCACTTAAAAATAGCCTAATTACTCTCCATAGCTATAGTTTGATAATTATAATTCGTAGTTACATGTTATATGGAGGAGAGAGGCGAGCGAGACTGGAAGAGTGAGGAGAGAGGTGAGAGAGAGGGGGCAAAGAGTGGTAGAAAGGTGAATTGTATATGTATATAGGTTAGATAATTGTATATTATACATATGTATTTGTATAAGGATTAATTACTTGAGAGGATCCTTTTTTCAAAATAATTACTTATTTTAAGTATACTCTTTAATTATTACCATTTATAACAATATATAACAATATAACATATTTTATTAGATTTGTCTTTCTCTTTTGCCTCTTTCTCCTTTTTTCTCTCTCGCCTTTTTAGTTTTTATCTCTTTTTCTCGCTCTTTCTCTCTTTTTTCTTTATATTGTTCTTTTTCCCTTGTTTTCTTTTATCCTGCTACTTTTTCTCTCTTAATTTCTTTCTATTGCTTTTTCTTTCTTTTTTCTTTTTGTTGCACTTTCTCCCTCTCTTTCTCTTGCTTTTTTTTCTCTCTCTTTCTCTCTCTCTATTTCTTTCATAGTGTAGTCAATGATTCATAGACTAAATAAATTTGTATCAATAATTAATTAATTACACAAGTAATCTAATAGTAACAAATGAAGAGACATAATAAATTGTAAAATGAATTAAACTTGAATTAAAAATGTGTTCCACACATATTAAAGTTGAATTAGAAGAGAATTAATATGAATGCAAAATATAGCAAACGAAAGAGCATTAGATGATCTGTAAACTGAATGAAATTGTATCAACAATGAATTTCACAAGTAATTAAACGTAAAAAATCAATCAATAAATTGCAAAATCAATTAAAATTATATTTAAAAGTGTATTACACTAATATTAAACAAGTAAATAAATTAAATTTGATTTAAAATTGTATTACATAATATTAAAGTTGAATTAGAAGAGAGAATTAAGAATGAATGAAAAATGTAACTAACGAAAGACAAGACAACGATCTATAAACTGAATTAAACTTATATTATTCATGAATAAAACATGTATTATATGTGTCTTATAAATTATTTTTGATTTGTATCACTAAGAATGTGAGTGATGTTTGCAATATGTATTAAAAATGTATTGTGCATGTATTATAAGTGTGTTACCTAAATTACTTTAGTTCATATCATTAAAAAGGGAGTGAAGTTTGCAATATGTATTATAAATGTAGGATGTATTATTCATGATTTTTTAATACAATTACAATTATGAAACATATCTAATACAACTTTAATACAAACACGATATAGTTCCGTAAACTTCATCATTTTCGAGCTTCAATCTAATATTTCTCCTAAAATCAGTTCTAAACTTAACCAAACCCTCTTAAAATTGAGATATAAACTTCAAATGATATTTTCAATTATTTGTAGGAACAACCTATCCAAACTAAAGAGCAGACAAGTAATCTAATCGTAACAAATGAAGAAACATAATAAACTGTCAAATGAATTAAACTTGAATTAAAAATATATTACACACATATTAAAGTTGAATTAGAAGTGAATTAAACACACATGCAAAATGTAGAAAACGAAAGAGCATTCTGTGATTTGTAAATTGAATAAAACTTGTATCAATAATGAATTAAACAAGTAATTTAATCATAACAAATCAACCAATAAACTGTAAAATGAATTAACTTGTATTAAAAGTGTATTACACAAATATTAAAATTGAATTAGAAGAGAGAATTAAGCATGAATAAAAAAATGTAACTAATGAAACACCAGACAATGACCTATAGAGTGAATTAAACTTATATCAATAATGAATTAAACAAGTAATCTAATAGCAACAAATAATAAACTACAAAATGAATTAAATTTACATTAAAAGTGTATTACACAATATTAAAGTTGAATTAGAAGAGAAAATTAAGAATAAATAAAAAACGTAATTAATGAAAGACAAGACAATAATCTATAGACTGAATTAA
>JAJOOS010011853.1:0-39971 GCA_029582725.1 Solanum chiquidenum | reverse complement strand
TAACATATGAAATTTTACCCCAAAAAAAAAAAAAATCCACTCATACCCCCCCCCCGTCATTCCTCCCTACCTTGCACAAACACCCCTGCTACCCATTTGCAGAAAATACCCCGTGCCCCATGCCCCCATCCCACACTGCCTTCTCCAAATACCTATCCACTTGCAGACACCCCCGTTCCTCCCCTGATTTTTTTTGTCCAAATCCCTTTTTTTGCATAACATCTGGGCACACACGCACTTACACACTGTCCATGAATAATTCAATACTTAAATCTCAAAATGGGTCTATTCTTAAATTTCTAAAATATTTTTCATCATCTTATTGTAACTATGTTTATTAACCATTGTTGGATGTTTAAGTTTACAAAAATGGTGGCTTAAAATAAAGAAGAAGAAAAAATTTAAAAGTTGACTAAATAGGATTTTCACGCGCGGTCAACGAGTGCATTATACTTACTAAGCCATGTAAGTAAAAAAAGTCAAAATGACATAATAGAAGCCAACAAATATCTAAAATAAACATTGTCTAATCAAGATATCTAAATGAAATTTCATGTCAATTTTAAGAGACCGATGAATTAGGCCTACAATTATCAATATACATAACTTGGTGGAACACATAAATAGGTGTTGACCATTGAGTTTTTGGACTATTATCTAGTCAATCTTTTGTCACTGAAACCTTCAATTGATCCATCCCCGCAAACACTGCTACATCTGTCTAGTCAAATGGGTATTTGAAAATCCCAAGTACAATAAGAGAGCTTAATATTTCCTCTGATATTAGATGGACACTTTTTATTTTATAGGATAATTAAGAAATTATTAATAAATTGATGAACTTTACTCGTTTGTCCTCTGTTCATATTAATTTAGCCACTTGAAAAAATAAATTTTGGATCTTCAAAATTTGTTTAAACTTCCAAAGGTCATGATAATTATAGGAATAAAACAAAAAAAAATTAATTAATTCTATTTTGATTTAGTAAGTAATCGAAATTGTATTTTCGTCATCACATTCTTATCATACAGAACACTGAAATGTGAGCCTTCATTTCATCCATCGCACCCCAATACGATGTGTGACATTCTCCTCCATCTCCCCGTTACTTAGATTAAGGATCTGAGATACTTGAAACTTCTTCTCTTAAGATGACCTTATAGTGTCAGGCATCATATCTTTGCCCGCTTCACTAGAACACGTAATTGAACTTACACTCTAGTATACAATTTTTTTTGTCTTATTCATCTCGAAACCTTTCGACTCCAAAATCTACTCCCTATGTCCATAGTTACTTGTCCACTTTTCCTTTTT
Organism: Solanum chiquidenum; assembly: GCA_029582725.1. NCBI lineage: Eukaryota > Viridiplantae > Streptophyta > Magnoliopsida > Solanales > Solanaceae > Solanum > Solanum chiquidenum. The sequence goes on along the minus strand of JAJOOS010011853.1, from coordinate 38,656 downwards.
TAGTTGTCCCTAATTACATGTTCATTTTGACAAATCAAGAAAAGACAATTTTTTTAACCTATTATACCCTCAATTAATTACTTTAAAAAAAGTAGAACTTCTTGAAAATCTTAAGTTTTTAATTCATTCACTTCATAATTAATAAGAGTAAAATGATAAACTCACTATGTCAATAATTATTTTCTTAATAAGTGTGTCAATTCAAAAGTGGATAATTAATTAGAGACAGAGAGAGTATCTTCGAACCTCCGACCTAACATTAGCTCAGCATGCACAATAATTATACACTATGGACCCGTTGGTAGGCGGTATTAAATAGAATAGTGCATGGATTAAAATTTAGTCCATTTAATACATTATTTGGTTATTTTATTTAATTTAATCCATGGATTGCTTATCCACCATATGTGGTCTTATTTTATCCCTAGAAAATAGATGGATAACTAATCCAAAGTTTAACAAACCTTGGATAAGACCCCTAAATGACTAAACTATCCCCTTATTCATTTTCCTAAATTTCTTTTGTAATTTAATTTCCTTTTTATTTTTATTGGAATGGTTATGTTCTTTTTAATTCTCCAAGTCTGTTTAGTGTAATTTAATGATTTAATTAATATTTTTTTCTCCATTTTTTATATTTTTTTAATTCAATGTAGGTTGTCGAATAACCACTTGAACTATTTTTTTTAAAAATAAATTATTTTAAGAAGCTTTAGGTATTGAACAATTTAAGTAGTCTTAAATCTATGTTAAGTTTAAGATATATTTTACCAACAAAAAATTAGAAATACACAGTGCCATCAAGAATCTCCTTAGTGGTACATCACACCTTAAAATTAATAACAATATATATATATGTGTGTGTGTGTGTGTGTGTGTGTGTGTGTGTGTATGTGTGTGTATATATATATATAGTTAAATGGAATAGAAAATCCTACAATTTTTTTTTGTCCGGCGGGTATATATCTATCTTGACCCAATTACATGAAATAAATAATCTCTTAATAACACATCAGGTGGAATAAAATGAAAGAATGTATTTGCGCCGCTTGATGATCGGATGCAAGGATATAATAGGAAAGAATTTTTTTATAGAGTTTTAAATCAAACAGTAGATTAAGTGGGAAGCAATAAATCAAACTTTAGATTAAGTGGGAAGCAATAAATCAAATACTAGATTAAGTGGGAAGCAATAAATCAAACACTAGATTAAGTGGGAAGCAATAAATCAAACACTTGACAAAAAATAATCCCTACACTAATAATTTCTGCATTACTAATTCCTGTGTTACTAATCCCTACATTACTAATCTTTGCGCTATCAATGTTTGTACAAAACAACTCCTATATATATAAGGGAGCCCGTAGTATAATAGACCTAATGTAACGACCTGATTTCTGTCATTAGGGAAAAGCCAATAAGGAAAGAATTGGGGCCAGGAAACTTTTGAGTAGTAACTTTGGAATTCCCAACCTAGTCCAGATTTGGACGAAATCAGAGTCGTTAAGGTGTAGGAAAATCTGGTAACAATCAGGTGATCTATTTATAATTCTGGCTACATGAGTGGTTAGATTACTCGTTAAGGAATCTGTACGACTTTATGGAATTGAATTCGGGTGAGTAGAACTCTCAGAATCGATCTTTGCGTGAACGGTATTTTCTGAGCGTCGTTGGTTAAAGGTGTATTGTGAAATGAGGGTCTTGGATTATTAAAATAGCTCACTGGTTCGTGCAAGCCGCTCTGGCTGAGCTTTTGGTCGCTCTGGTGGGGCAGCTACAGCGGGGTGAGGTCCGTTGTGGCAGGTTCGACGCAACATAAAGTCGTAAATAAACCCTTAAACGACCTTATTTGGCACTTTTTGATTCTTAGAGCTAAGGAACGAACCCCAGGTGACTCCTACTCATTTTTCACCATTCTTGAGGCTAAATGTGAGCTTTTCACTCCCTGAATCCATTTTTCGATCCGTAGAACGTAATAGAATGAGTGAATATTGATTGGGGGGGGGGGGTTTGTTATAGATAATATGGTGGAAACAACCCTAATTTGGATAATTGGGATCATGTGTTTGATCTAGGGTTCATAGAATTGTTAGTAATTCGGGTAATTAGTGATTGTTTATTGATTCCCGTATTATATTGATTATTTGTAGATCAAGAACAAGCGAAACAAATCCGAAAAGGGAATGATCAAGTTTCTTAGGGTTTCAAGCTTGTTTCTAGGTAGGTGATGGTTGTGATTCTATGATTGTGTGATGTATGTTTGTTCTTGCTTCATTATGATACATGTATGTATGCGAATGTTGCATTGTTGATCACTCTAATCGTAAATCAGGATAATTGAATAATTGTATGCCATGAATCACCTCTTATTGTATGATTATGAGAATATACATTGTGATTGTGATTGTGGTTTGTTAAATTAATTGGTTGCCACGATCCAGCATAAACATGGGATCGATTGCCATATTCCGGCATAAACATAGGATCGGATGCCACGTTCCAGCATAAACATGAGATCGGTTGCCACGTTCCGGAATAAATATGGGATCGACTGCCACATTCTGGTACACTAACTTGGATCGGGTACCATGAACCAGTATGCTAACTGTTTGAGTTTATGTTCCATGATAGGACCATTGAATTGGGTTCCATAAGAGGACCATTGAATTGTATTATGTATATACTTGTGATGAGTTCGTTCATATCTAATGATGATTGATATTGGAAGACTATATGTTGCTCTAAATTGATATAACTGTGATATGTGAGAATCGTGAAGTTGTTCATTGTTTGTATATGTTCGATATGTACATGTGATTATATTATTGTATTGACTAATGTATGTTACACTTAATGGGATAGCCGTGTGATCCTACCAGTACACGATAGTTGTGTACTGATACTGCACTTGCTCTTATTTTTGTTGAGTACATGGCATCTTTCGGCGGCTATTGATAGACCACAACTGGGTGACTATTGAGCGTGACCGGATTCAAGGGTGAGCCAGTTCTTTCAGGCTGTCATGGATCTTTCTTGTTTAAGTCCACTCTTTTTGGACTCAGACTATTTGTTTAAGGTATTGTTTAGTTTTGGGGTTGTACCCCTTGTTCTTAGACTTGTCGTTAGTAGAGTTTTGATACAATGACTTTCAGGTTCTAGAGGTTGTTCTTCCGCATTAGTTTGGTTAGTATTATTTAAATATTTGGAGTTTATGGGAACTCTATATAATTTCTGCATTCAAACCTGCTTATGTATCTTTAAATGCCTTAGTTTTTGGTTGAATTATTTCATTTGAGTTTTAGTAATGGTTCTCCCATCGGAGGTTTGTGTGGATGTCAATCACGACGGTCTGGGTCTTAACAAAGTTGGTATCAGAGCCTTAGGTTCGTTGATCTCAATATACCAAAACGAGTCTAGTAGAGTCTTGCGGAACGGTACGATGACGATCGTACTTTTCTTCGAGACACTATAGGACTTTAGGAAAAACTCACTTCTTTCTACTCTTTCGTGCTATGACTTGAATCCAATTGGTATCTGGGTGATACCAATTGGTATCTTTCCTCTTCCACTCTATGGTTTGAGCTAGGGCAACAAAAGTGGTAACATCATCACTAGCAAGAGAGGATATGTATAGACTACCGACAATTGAATAGGGTCACCATTCAGAACAAGTATCCATTGCCTTAGATAAATGACTTTTTTGATCAATTGTAAGGTGCATCGGTTCTCTCTAAGATTGATTTAAGGTTTGGTTACCATCAGTTAAAGATTGAGGCGGTTAAGAATTGGGTTCGACCAAATTCTATGATTGAAATTAGTAGTTTTGTGGGGCCCGCTAGCTACTATTGTCGCTTGTGGTATAAGTTGAGTCCAATTAATATCTCCCGATTCTAATTGGTATCTCTGCGAAGTGAACTAGACGTCGTGGTCACGACTTAGGGGCCACAAGCAAAACAAATTGGAAACTGAGAAGGTTCCAATTGGTATTTGGCCCTAAGGGTGGTGTGAATGCATGGATGATCATGAATGGTCATCCATGGAGTGAAATAATTAATTAAGAATTTGGACTTATTTGTGAATTGTATTTTGGAAAATTTGAATGTGTGCTTCTGGTTGTTTGAGTTAATTGTGAATGTGAATTTGTAATTGCTTGAATATGATGAGGTGATTATGTGCACAATAAATGTGTGTTTGACCTTTGATATGTACAATATGTTGGCCTGGTCGTTGAAGTTATGCAAGTTGTAAATACTTGAGTATCATGAAATTCGTTGTGAAAGGAAGATCTTGACTAAGGATCGTGTGAGTGTGTAGGTGTATTATGGGGATGTGTGGGTTGTGGTGCTGAATTGACAAGAATGAATTGGTTCGTGTATCGTGGAATTGACGGAGGGTAGACAATGATTATCCTAGTTATGAGGATTATTCTAAAATTGTTAAGTAAAGCTGAGAACCTTTCTGAAATTTAAAAAAGAAAAGAACCCCAGAAAAATTATTGGCAGCGATTCTGTTTTCGTTATAGCCGCTGGGGAGGGATTCTTCCCGCCAAGGCGAGGTCGCTAGTGCAGAAATTTTCCCGCCAGAGCAGGATGAGGCGAGGCAGAACCTTAACTTGTCTCCCCTATTGTCCCCTAGTCACAATTATGGACCCCGAATCGTACCCAAACTAACCCCCGCGATCTAATTCAGTGTTCAACAATTGAATATAAGTTATAAAGTGTGTTAAAATTGTGGAGAACCTGGACATATGAGGAGGAAACCAGGGAGGCCGTGGAGGCCGTGGAGGCCGAGGGAATGGTAATGCAGGTAGAGGAATAGTGTTGCCAGGGAAGTAGGTTGCCCGTCAAGATGACAGGGCTCAGTTATATGCTTTTTCGGGCAAGAACGAGTTTGAGGTGTGTCATGTAGTGGTCACTAGAGCTACTCTTGTCTGTGCCCGAATGGCTATTGTTTTGTTTGATCCGAGTCTACTTATTCGTATGTGTTAATTCAATAGCCTTGAGGTGGTTTGTGATATACTTGATGCCACATCCATGTTTCTACCCCAGTTGAAGAGTCAGTCATAGTCACCCATATGTATCGTGTTGTCCTGTTGTGGTTATGAATTTTTAGATTTGAGTTGATTTGGTTATGCTGGATATGACTAACTTGATATAATCTTAGGCATGACTTGATTGTCCCCCCTATTATACCGGGCATAATTGTAATGCTAAGTCAGTAACTCTAGAGATCCCCGGTAGGGAAAGATTATAGTGGGAAGGGGTGTACAAACATAAGCTTGCTAAGATCATATCCTCCATTTGGGCTAGTAAACTGGTAGGGCAGAGTTGTTTGGCTTATTTGGTTCATGTTCGAAGTGTTGAGGTTGAGTCTCCCTCTATTGAGTCTATTTTCGTGGAATCTGAGTTTTAAGGAAGTGTTTCCTATGGATTTGCTTGGTATGCCTCCGAATAGGGATATAGATTTCTGTATTGACTTGGAAATTGACACTCGCCCCATTTCCATCCCTCCATATCGTATGGCTCCAGCAGGATTAAAAGAGCTTAAGGCTCAAATCCAAGAGCTTTTTGATAAAGGGTTCATCCGTCCTAGTGTTTCGAAGTGGGGTACTCATGTCTTGTTTGTTAAGAAGAAGGGGGGCAGTATGATGATGAGTGATTTTATCTTAAGCCATAAAAGAGTGGATTGATACCGGAATGACAAGCTTATGGATAAAGAAACTCCCATTGAGTATACTTGGGTAAAGGTAATTGAACAGATTAGTAAGTAAATGTGTATAAAATTGGGTTTGCCCTTTGAATTTGATGGGTATACTTGAGTTTGATGTGTCATGTCGATGAAAATATTGACTTCGTAGTGATAGCCAGGGCTAACCGAGTGTAATGGTGGTATGAGTTTGTGATGGATTGTGATGGGATGCAACTATATAATAAGATTGTTGGTAAAGCGAATTTTGTATAGTAAGTACGACTTGCGAGTGTCTAAGGTCGTGGTTTTCTAATATTAGGTGAGTAACGTGGTTGTATGGAAAGTTTAAGAGATGGTGGGACACCACTCGAATAGAATGTTAAAGAGCTAGAGTTATAATAAACGAAAATATAATGGGATGTACTATAACTTTTAGAGAGAGGCTAGAGCAAGAATATTTTATTTGATTGCAAGGGCTAAATATATATCTTTAGTAGGGTAGATAATTGGGTTCTGAGACGCGTGATTTCATTATTTTGTTGTGGCTATGGTATTAGTGTCATGGGTCCATCAGATGGGTCAAAAACTATCGAAAAAGACTTGAGAAATGAGTGTGCAGACATTAGCTTGAGTGTGATGACAAGTGTTTGGTTTTATTTATTAGTCTAGTAATGAGTATGATTGAAATTTTAGCAAAATATATGGTAAGATCGATGGAGATGCCATCAATGATAAACGGAGATCCATGATTTTATAAAAATCTTCAAGGTACAAGCTAATGTTGATAGAGAAAGGGATTGTGTTATATGATGGAAATTACAATTCAGATTTTTCATTGTGAGTCTACATTTATGGTGATGTATTTTGTTAAGGTATGAATTGGCAAGGTGAGAAATGATCAATTGTATCCGGTATTGAGCATTTGAAAGGACTTACACCTGGATTGAGTCGTAAGTTTACTACTGTTGATTGTTAAGTATCTAAGAATGTTTTCATTTAAAAAATGTTGGTTTATAATAAGGTAAATGGTCGGAGTGTTTATGATGGTTGTTAGTATTGTGAGTATGATTCACTAGCTATGCTCTCGTATGTTTTCACTTTTGTGGGTGGATCCTTAGTGGTGGATTAGGGGTACCAAATCCTGCAATGTTCTCTTGATTGAGTGGGAAGATTGGGAAGATTTGGTTATTTCGAATGACATAATTGGTGTTGTCTTGAATTTGTTAAAGTATTTTAATGGGTCTACATGTACCACCTTGCTTATGAGAATTTATAGAAGAGCTACCATGCGTATTTGTGGTTGTCCGACAATCTTAATATTTCATCTTGTCGTTGAGGTCATGTATCGATTATGTGTAGTTGAATGTGGGGATCGTTGAGTCCAATTTTACTGTTCTTAAGAGGTAATCTACAATTATTAAATCTAGCATTTCGATAGAATTATTGAAGGGGTTGTATGCTTGGACATATCCCTCGATGAGTATATGATTTCTAAAGATCAAATTTGTTATAACTTAAGCTCATGGGAATTTATGTTGTGGGATGGAGATATTGTTAAGAACTATGATTGTTTGGGTATAATGAGTGTGTGTTGGTTGGTTCAGGTCCACCTCTAATTGTAGCGAGTATTGATTTAAAATTTTATCATGGTTAAGTGAGAAAGAATTTGTCCTGATGTTTGTGTCAAGATCCTTGATAACATGTGGCAGAGGTATGAACGATCAACTTTGGTGGTTGTTGGGAATCATTTTGTTGTTAGTGAAGTTTACATACAATAATATTTATCATTCAAGTGTTAAGATAACTTCATTGAGGCATTGTAAGAAAGGATGTGTAGTTATTCAATTGGTTGGTTTGAGGTTGGAGATGTAAAACCCTTAGGGGGTAATGAGATTCAGTAAGAAGGGCATGCGATACAAGTATCCCTTGTAATTTGACGATTCAGATACTACTCTACCCTTACTTTAGCCAATCTTTCCTAGTTGATCACTTGGGGATGAGTGATCGATAAATTGGTATCTATTGTAACGACCTGATTTCCGTCGTTAGGGAAAAGCCAATGGGGAAAGAATTGGGGCAAAAAAACTTTTGAGTAGTAACTTTGGATTTCCTAACCTAGTTCAGATTTGGACGAAATTAGAGTCGTTAAGGTGTAAGGAAATCTGGTAACAATCGGGTGATATATTTATAATTCTGGCTACATAAGTGGTTAGATAACTCGTTAAGAAATTCGTACGACTTTACAGAATTGAATTCGGGTGAGTAGAACTCTCGGAATCGATCTTTGCGTGAACAGTATTTTCTGAGCGTCGTTGGTTAAAGGTGTATTGTGAAATGGGGTTCTTGGAATTATTAAAATAGCTCACTGGTTCATGCAAACCGCTTTGGTGGAGCTTTTGGCTGCTCTGGCGGGGCCGCTACAGCGGGGTGAGGGACGATGTGACGGGTTCGACGTGACATAAAGTCGTAAATAAACCCTTAAACGACCTTATTTGGAACTTTTAAATTTTTAGAGCTAAGGAACGAACCTCAGGCGAGTCCTACTCGTGTTTCACCATTCTTGAGGCTAAAGGTAAGCTTTTCACTCCCCGAATCCATTTTCGATCCGTAAAACGTAATAGAATGGGTGAATATTAATGGGGGAGGGTTTTGTTATAGATTCTATGGGGAAAACAACCCTAATTTGGTTAATTGAAATCATGAGTTTGATCTAGGATTCATAGAATTGTTAGTAATTCGGGTAATTAGTGATTGTTTATTGATTCCCGTATTATATTGATTATTTGTAGATCAAGAACAAGCGAAACGAATCTGGAAAAGGAAGGATCAAGTTTCTTAGGATTTCAAGTTTGTTTCGAGGTAGGTGATGGTTGTGATTCTATGATTGTGTGATGTATGTTTGTTCTTGCTTCATTATGATACATGTATGTATGCGAATGTTGCATTGTTGATCACCCTAATCGTAAATGGGGATAATTGAATAAATGTATGCCATGAATCACCTCTTGTTGTATGATTGTGAGAATATACATTGTGATTGTGATTGTGGTTTGTTGAATGGATCGGTTGCCACATTTCGGCATAAACATGGGATCGGTTGCCACGTTCCGGCATAAACATGGGATCGGTTGCCACTTTCAGACATAAACATGAGATCGGTTGCCACATTCTGGCAAAAACATGGGATCGATTGCCACGTTCTGGCATAAATATGGGATCGACTGCCACGTTTCGGCACATTAACTTGGATCGGGTACTACGAACCGGTATGCTAACTGTTTGGGTTTGGGTTTGGGTTCCATGAGAGGACCATTAAATTGAGTTCCGTTAGAGGACCATTGAATTGTGTTGTGTGCATACTTGTGATGAGTTTGTTCATATCTAATGACGATTGATATTGGAAGACGGTATGTTGCTCTAAATTGATCTAGCTGTGATATGTGAAAATCGTGAAATTGTTCATTGTTTGTATATGTTCGACATGTGCATGTGATTATATTGTTGTATTGAGTAATGTATGTTATACTTAATGGGATAGCCGCATGATCCTATCAGTACACGGTGGTTGTGTACTGATACTGCACTTGCTCTTATTTTTGTTGAGTACATGGCATCTTCCGGCGGTTATTGATAGACCACAATTAGGTGACTATTGAGCGTGATCGGATTCAAGGGTGAACCAGTTCTTTCAGACTGCCATGGATCTTTCTTGTTTAAGTTCACTCTTTTCAAACTCAGACTATTTATTTAAGGTGTTATTTAGTTTCGGGGTTGTACCCCTTGTTCTTAGACTTGTCGTTAGTAAAGTTTTGATACAATGACTTTCAGGTTCTAGGGGTTGTTCTTCCGCATTAGTTTGGTTAGTTTTATTTAAACTTTTGGAGTTTATGGAAACTCTATATAATTTTTGCATTTAAACCTGCTTCTGTATCTTTAAATGCCTTAATTTTTGGTTGAGTTGTTTAGTTTGAGTTGTAGTAATGATTCTCCCACCGGAGGTTTGTGAGGCTATCAATCACGACGGTTTGGGTCGTGACACCTGACCTTTGGACAACACAAAAGTTAACAAAAGAAAGCCAATATTTTGTCATATAAAGAAAAGAGTAGAAAAGAGAGTTTTAATCATTTTGCAGGTAGACAAAGATAATCTTTTCATTTAATTCTTCACCTCAAAAAAATAATTTAATTTGTAACACAGAAATGACTAGGCAAATGCCCATAACGTACAGGTTTTGAGTGGCAGAAGAAAGAAATTTAAAGAGAGAAACATAAGATGGATAGATATAGTAAGGAAATGTTTTGTAATTTAGAATGTTATGTACATATAATTGAGCAGACAATATATTCATGGACCTGTCTTTTCTAACTTTAGCCTTTCTTAGTACTTCTGCCCTCATGTATGCCATGTGTTGAACACTTGGATACGGTCTTGCCTTACCCAAATTTCCATAGTTTAGTTTAAGTTTATATATGCGTCAAATTTAAATTATAATATATGTATCCTCAAAATATACAACAATGATGATGTTTCAGAGAAATTTCATAAGTGAATTCGGTGAAAGAATAAGGTAAAGAGACTGTTTTGTAAGACCTTTGCCTAAATACAACTAATTAAATTAGGTCTGGAAGAGGGCAAAGAACAACAGTGGGGAAAAACGTAGCAGCTAACTAAAAGAGCAATAACAATATAATGTAATAACTGAAGCACAATAAACACATATGACAAAGGCAATCAAAAGAAATACACTACAAGAATAAGACCATTACTATGACAAACAACAATTCATTGTCTGCTATCCTGATATGCGACCTCCACACTCTACTATCTATGATCATGTTCTTATTGTTGGGATTTATGCAGTTTTGATGATTGACAAAAAAATATGAAACACATCAGTTAATATGGTCCAAAGATACACTGTCACGAGTAGTTAAATTCGGGGCAAGCTCTTAAAATGAATAAAGACAAGTGAACTGAAAAATGAAGGAACGAATTATGTTAATTTCGTGATAAATCTCAAGGAAATAAACATCGATCGGGTTAATTAAAGAAAAAGAATCAATGAGTTTGAATTAAAGGAGTCCCACTTGAAGTAAAACTCTTCAAGTGACTTGTGAATTGAAAAGTTGGAGTTCAACTACATACACAAAAGAATCAAGAAGTTTGATTTGAAGAAGGAGTCTAAAATCACAAAGAAGTCAGAATATAAGTGTTAGAATCATACAAACGGAAGGAATATAGGCGGTAAGAGGAGTCCAAGTCAAAATAGAATTCAAAAATAAAAAAAGTTGTGTTTTAGAAGAATTAGGACACTAGAAGCCCAAGTGAAGCAACAGTCTATAAATAGAGGTGAAGTCGTCCAGAATAAGTGTGCACTGACAAAGCAAAAAGAGCAATTGAAAAATTGACTTCGCAAGTGCTACCATCGAACTGAAGGAACACATTGAAGAACCTAGTATTTTTACAGAATTTATGTGTTAGGAGTTTTTCTTTGTGATTGTTTGATATAATCTTAGTTCAATGAGTTATAAACTGAATTATGAGTGTTTTCTTTAGGTTGTGAAAACTCAAAGAGTTGCGAACGCATACCTTGGGATGTTTGTGTTGAAGTTTAGGATTTAAAGTTAGTTCCTAGGATTACAAGAGTTGTAATCTGAATTCATAACTTGAAGTTCAGAAATTAGAGTTAGTTCCTATGGATTGCTAGAGTTGTAATTTAAATCTATAACTTGAAGTTAAGGATTAGAGTTAGTTCTGTGGGTTACAAAGTTTGTAATCTATTTTCTGTGGAGGCTCAGTGATTTAGTGAAGTTAGAGTTAAATCATGTAGGGGTACAAGCCGTGATTTTTTGCACCTTTTGAGTCGGGTGTTTTCCACGTAAAAAATTTTCATTCTCTATTGTTCTTACTTTTACATTGAAACACGTTAGGAAACATGTTTCACTCATAAGGGAATCAAGAGTAAATTACTAGGTCGTGCAGACTATCATCTGACTAATTACCTCTCCCCAATACTTCTTCAGCGTCCTTCTACCTCTCCTCGTACGTACCTATTATATCCAACCTCTCACACTTCCTCAATAGAGCCTTTGCGTTTCTTCTTATCATATGCCCAAACCATTTAAACCTCATTCCCCTTATCATGTTCAGTATGAAGGCAATCTCACTTTGTCTCATATATCCCCATTCCTAATCCTATTGCTTTTAGTATATCTACACACCCATCTAACATCTTTATTTTTGCAATCAACATCTTTTAAAAATTAGAGTATTTTTTAGTTGCCACCATTTTACCCTATACAACAAAGTCGATCTAATCATTCCTCTATAAAACTATTAACATAAAGAACTTTAACATTGTATCATTTTATTTTCTTGATAATTATTTTTATGATTTTCTACTAGTACTTATGTGTAATTAGTTTTAGATTTAATAATTTATGATGAAAAATAGACTGAGTTCGTATCAACCTTAGACGGATCTGTTAGAATATGCACAACGAAAGCTATATTCGGGATCACAAATCTTACATATAGACTAAACAATATAACATGAACGAATTCAGAAGAAGACTAACTTGTTGAAAATTCTACAAAAGTCGTCGAGATGCCAAGGATCTAGAGCTACGATCTTCTCCTATTTCCTGATTGACTGTTACTATCAAGTTACTTGTGTGGGCAAGTATTACTTGTTTGAAAGGATGATTTCTTTCATGCCACATCTAGCCTATTTATACTAGTTTTCCAACTCAAGAATGAATAGGAAAAACCAAATAAATTTCAGCCTTAATGAGCAATCAAGAGGATCATTCAAAATGAGAATAGATTGAGATTAATACAAAAAACGTTTTCATCCATTTAAGGCCAAACGTTTTTGTCATTAACTCAATATTTGACTCTCAAATAATTCATCTTTTAAAGAAGATCAACAATAAAATTAATTTGTCCTTCTTTTCAAACTTGGTCAATTAATCAGGCATAGTAGGGACCGTAGATATATTTAATAGAGGCTTCCCATTACGACAATAATTCTCAAATGAATGAATTAACCATATCGCAATAAATTACAAATTATTCCACTAAAAATCTGTAATTGCACTCCTCGATTTAATTTTGAAATCTACCACTACATCTTATTTAACCCCCCGTGTTAGAATTACCGGCACCAATCAATTAAATCAAATTTTCTGAAAATTTAATTCATTGACTAAATTAATCCTTTATTATATTTACTTAACTTATTTCACATGACGGATATAAAATCCACCTGCAGGGTTTTCACGTGAAAACTTATAAGTAACCATAAAGGGGTGTACTCGGGACCGAGACACGGTTCTATCAACTAATTATTATTTCACTAATGTAATTTGTCATTATCTAATCTATTAGGAATTTATTGACTCATAAAAAAGTCTCACCTTTTAATAGATTAAAACAATAAATAAATTACATAGATCATAATAATTACTATATCAAGATTAAGAGTATAAGTACATGTAGTGGACTAGAGAATTTATTTATAAATATTCAGAACATAAATAAATGCCTCTAATTGGTCCGTTCAATACATACAAAATGTACTAGCACAAGAAGTTGGAATTTAACCATTCTCATAATTAAGATCAAATTATATTTAATCTTGTGCTACGATCATCAAGATGTTCGTCCTACTTCATCTTTGATCGTGAACATAAATTTATAATTTATATGTACCGACAATTTTAATCTTTCGCGTATGAGTTAAAATACTCCATCCACAAAATTGTCTACTATATAAGTAATGGACACACACATATACACAATGATCTATTTAAACAAATATTTTATTATATTAAAAAAATAACATAAAAAATCTTTACAAGAGATTAAATAAAAATTACTACAACACAATTACATGGTTAATAGTATATCCCAACATGATCAACTCAAGAAACGAGGTGTGAATTAGCCGCGGCCTAAAGTGTGCTGGGTCTAAATGAGGGTCAAATAATTGATCATAATTTAATCCGTCCAGCTAGCCGTCTAAAGTGTATTGGTGATTTTGTAATTTTAAGTTTAAAATTTACAAGAATTAAAAAAAGATACATATTTATACTTTACCTTAATGAGATAATTTTAACTTGAATTTTTATGAATTATCGTATGATATAAGTTTTTTTAGTTATAAATAAAAATAAAAAAAAAAAAAATTTTAAGTTTTAGGTCCCGTCAAATATTTTCATAAAAATTGAGACAAAGTACTAATCCAATAATGTACTCCCTCCATTTCAAAATACTTGTCACAATTTTTTTGTTTTGAGAGTTAAATAATTGAAATTTGACTAACATTTTAAAATATGATTTTACATCATATTAATATGAGAAAAATTATAATTTATTGTAATTTTTGTATAATTTTTAAATAACTAAATTTTAATTTTAAAATATCAAATTACTCTAATCTAATTTAGCTTTAAAAATTAATTAAACTAATTCCCAGAAGTCAATAGATATCCACTACTAATATGTAAGAGGGAATAAACACACACATCTCAGTCGACGTGTGTGCTTCCCGTAAATATCCATTAAATTTGAGAATAATTTAGTCATTTAGATTTATAATAGCTGCTTGCAAATTAGAACTCTTAAAATACTCACATGTGTCACATATATAAGTTAAAAAGTACATTTAAAATATAATAAAAATAATTGATAATAAAATTATAAAATTAAAATAAATAAAATAATATATATTGAGCCCGGAGTTATCGGGCTTTTGTATCTAGTGAAGTATAAAGTTGGTGATTCTTTGTCCTTTCTGTGATTAGATGCATGCATGCATGCTCCATCACCAACAGCAGCAATCCACCAGCCACTTTCAGCGGCTTGGGCCATTCCTTTATCCTACCGCAGTTCACATCCACTGAAATGACCTTTCATTGCCATCACTTATATGAGTTTAAGATTTAAATTTTATGAATTCAATCTATAATAAAAAAAAATTGTGTTAAAAATATTAAATTTTTAAAATTATGATAATTTATATCTACTATATTGAAGTTTTAACGAACTTTTATGTATAAATTTTAATTATATTTTATATTGAAAATATTGAATTCGTATGAATCTGATAATATAATGTTACATCTGCCCGTGATACATTTGTACTTACCATTACACATGGAGTAATATATGCATATGGTCGAATTTCTTTTTACAAGTGTATGATTTTACATTGCACATTGTCGAGGGACCAGCTGGACCATTCATTACCTCTGCACTCAAAAGTCATATCCTAATTTTAATATTTTTAGCAATGTTTACACTTTAATATATATGGGAGTTTCATGTCTGTGCTAAATATGGTTAAACTTTCTATCGGTTTGTCACATGTTCCATATTTTATGGTTGAAATGTGGTAGATTTTCGAATTGGAACGCAATAGAATATATTGCAAGATTTTAGTTGATGTGATTAGTGCATGGAAACATGAAGCTTAATCACTGCCTTTTTGCCAAAAAGAAAAAGAAAAGATATGTCATAAGGGATTGTTTGGTTTAGAAATAAGTTGTATATAGATGAGGACCATTATCAATAGCGGTCGTCATCTCCACTATTATTATCAACCATTGCTGGGATATATCTTAACTGTCAATCACCTTCACCAAGATAACTATTATCGTCATCAACTATCACCAAAACATCGTCAACCACCACATATTCTTCAGCCATCTCTAACAACTACTAATATCAATCAATTTTATGATTACAACCACTACTCTCAACCGTCAATATCACGTTAGTTACTACATCATCAACCACCTATAACTCCACCACCATCACTATTTTATATTTTTAATATTTAATTATTTTTTATTTGAATTGTATGCTGATTATGTTTATAAAGAATTAAATTATGCACATTCAGATGCGAAAAAATAAATAATCTTAATTATTAAGAGTATAGATTTAGAAACAATTTCTTAATCAATTCATGTATGCATTAAAATTCAGACATTTTAATTTTAATGAAAACAAATGATGTCTGGACTGAGGCAGGAACTTATTTAGAATTCTTAAAACTTTTGGGGCTGACTTTATATCTATAAAAATAAGGTTCAATTTTCGCTCTAATTAAACTAAAAGATTGACTCTCTCCTCTCTTTTTTTCAACAAACAACTTTACTATATTAATATATATAAATGATCTCCAAGAATTAAATGATGCAATATTGTCAATCCAATTAGAAAAATAGAAATCGAAACAACTTTATGTAACAACTAAATAGAAAACTTGGTGGAAATTGATAAAAAGATATTGATTTGATGAAACTCAAAGACAAGACTAGAAGTATTCATAATAATGGAGCTTCCACCTTTGTCTTTGTGATTTTATAGCTTCAGATTTGCAGATTTAACTTGTGAGAGAAGAGATGAAAGACAAATTCGGTCTCACTGGGTGTGCCTATTTGATTGCAACAAATTTTAAAAGGATGCAAACTTAAATTGCAATCACAAATAAACTATGAAAAAATATATTTTTATTGATAAACATTGTAGGTACAAATTTGTTTATCCCTTGATTCTTCTCTCTTTAGATTTATCCGTTCTCTTTAGATTTCTCCGTGATTCGAAGGTCGTTAGTGACGTATTTCTTGAACTAGGATAATTTGCACTTGCTTGAGATTTATTTGATCTCCATTGATCTTTGTCAACATTTCATGAATTTATGAAATATTTGAAATGCCTCTTTAAGGAAATATAATATTTTTTAGATAACATGAAGTAGGGTTTAGAATTGATCAATAGTTTCCAAGAATCCTAATTGAATTGAACGTCTTGTAGAGTCTAATTAAAATTAAATACATTTTGTAAAGTCCATAAAATTTTAATGTTTACCAGCATAATTCAAGATCTAGAACTATACAACAAGTACGTCATTAAAGAAACTTCTAAACTTCTAAATATCTTCAAAAGTAATTTCCATCTCCCATGAAATTATACTTTTTCAATATCATATTTATCATACTTTTTATATCAGACAATATTTATACCTTTGACCATCTATTTTGTAGCGCTATCAGATTTGTAGATTTAACTTGTGAATTTTTATTTTTTTTATATTTAATATGCTATATATACTTATAAAAAGGAAAAATAATATTTATAAGTTACTAAAAATAATATAAAAAAATAAATAAATAAAACTATTAAAACTTAGTAAAAATTGAATGTGTTAGGTTATGATCCACATTTTATCTCATTTCAATTAGGAATGGCAATGGGGTGTGGCGGGGGTTGCGCGGCAAACTCATTAAAAATATAACCGGCCCCGCTCCGCCCCGCATAGCATCATTTATTGGTTTCAACCCACCCCACCCCGCCCTACATAAACCCGCTTTGCCCCACCTCGCACTCCATAATTTGTAAAAAGTTGCAAATATTAGATGCAGTAAGTATTTAACGAAAAAATTCAAAATAATTTTAATTGCTTAATATTTTTTTAACCTCTAAAATTAATACTGTTCCAAACAGTCAGTAATTTTTTTTTTGTTGATAATTTTGAATTGATTACCTATGACGTAATAAGCAAATTGCTGAATGTAGTAAAAAAGAAACAAAATATGTCAACAAGTTTTTATTTTCCTTTCTAATTTATTAGACATTAAAAAACATTTTTTCATTTGAAAGGAAAAAAAAATACTAAACAGATCAAAAATTGATGTAAAAGTTCGTGTAGATCAGCGAATTTAAGAGACTTTTATCTCAAACCCGCGCCCCGCCCCGCGAGAATTTTGAAAATATAAATTTAAACCTGCCCCACCCCGCCCCGCCCTGCCCAAACCTACAAAAGCTACAACCCGCCCTACCCCGCGAATGATGAAACCCGCCCTGCCCTACTCCCTCCTCGCCCCATTGCCACCCCTAATTTCAACCCAAATAACTTTCAGACGGATCAATAACCTGCTCATTTATTAACTCGGCTCTTGACCCACCCATATTCAGGTAAACCTGTTAAATTGCCACCTACAGAAAATTGTATATTTTATTGTTTAATCCAACTATTACTTAATCCATATATTGCTATTCCATGTTATGTTATGTATTTTAAAGATAAACACCATTAGTATATTAAATGAAGTACATTAATATTATTTTTGCAAATTAAAATTTGAAAATATAAGCCAAGTACCGTAATTATTTCATCTAATGTTACCTCGTATCTAACTATTCCTAAGACTTGTATACTCAGTAATCACATTAGCATCTAAGATCACAAGTGGATAAAAGTAATGGAAGTAATAAATAAACATCCCAAAAATACAAATTAAAAACATATAAAAGAAAAATTAGGAAGCTTAGTTGTAAGAATATTTATCTAACAATAATTCATTTATTTTCACTTATTTAAAGGTCTCCTTTAATTAATACTACTTCACTAATTTGGAACATTATTGTATAGGGTAAATTTTCACCTGGATAATCGCAATTGTTAATTTGTAGGTGTATATTATTGTATACAAGTTAAGAGTGATCGAGTGTATAACATGCAAGTGTATAATCAACATATAATTTAAATACACTAATGTACATATATACTGGTTAATTTTGTGAAAAATAAAGATAAATCATTTTCTTTTTGGCAAATTAAAGAACTTTTATTAATTACCATGTAACAATGAAAAAGCGGAGCGGTGGACGTTCAGTATTCGATTCGCGATTATTTAATTTTGCGTTTGGTAATCCGATAATTGGTAGTTTTTATAGGTACCAAATGTCAAATTTTTAAATTTCGGTAATCGGTAAATTAAATTTCAATTTGGTATGGTATTCGATAATACTGTATTGAAGTTATAGCCGATTGTATTACAAAATTTATACTATTTCTCCAATCATTTTAATTTTTCTATGGGGAGGCACGATATAATAGAAGATCAATAAGTAAGAAGACATAAAAAAAATAAAAATTGATACAACTAAAAAACATGTATTTGGGTTGTTTATGTTTATTTTCTTTAACTTTTTCTTTGGACTTATATTAATAAGTAATGGACATATTGATATATGACCTTCATTAAGTAAATAATTCAATATTCAGAAAAAATACCAAATGATACTAATATCTCATATCAAACTCAATTATCATATACCAAATAACAAAAAAATTCGATTTGATCTGATGATTTGATTTTCGATATTTCACGCCCAGCCCTATACGAAGGAACCAACCAGTTTCCTACCCTTCTCAGCTAATACTTCATACTCCATAAAGGTTACTATAAGATTTATTTGACTAATTATTAAGTTTAAAAATTATAGTGCAAATTATTAATTGTTAAAGTGTAAAAAATGTTATTTACTATAAGGTTTTTTTGGGGGGGGGGGGATAATGTAGTGCAAAAGACAAAAAGACTCTGAAACGAAAAGAATTGTTGTATGGGGCTTTTTTCGATTTTAGTTTAGGGGATCAGAGCCCTCTAAAATTGCTAAAAGCTTCCATGTTTTGAAAAGGATAAGACTAAGGGTGTGTTCCGTATGATTGAAGATATATTTTTCTCAAAATAATTCGATCTTTTATTTAGTTTTTGTGTTTGATAGGTAAGTAGAGCAATATATAAACTAAACAATTACGACAAGAGATAGAGTGGGGGTAGGAGTGAGGAGAGGTGGAATGGGGACTATTAAAGAAAACCTGGATACAATCATTATAGAATGTCATTCGTAGAATTTGTTTTTTTATTTTTATTATGAAAATATTTTTTTTTAAGGAATTTATCTTTCTTAAAAAATTATTTTTAAAGATCAATCATGAGAAAATTAAAAATTATTTTTGAAAAAATACTGAATTGACAAGTCTTTTTATCCCATCCCTTTATCCAAACACTCCAATTAATTCATGTCATGTGTGCATACTTTTGTCTGCTGTCTAGTCAATTAGGAAAGGTGGATTCATGATTTTAAGTGAGTGGATATCAATGGATTTGCTTAAATAAGTGTGTCAAGATCTAAAGTTATTGAAATTTGGATGATGGTGATGTTATATATATAATTCAAAATATATACAGTAACTTAATTAAACTTGCAATAACTGGTCTTATATTTGTAAATGATAATATGGCTGGTTAGGATGGAGCAAGTTTTGACATGCTAAAATTTTCATCTAATTTGTCTTCTACTTCGTTAAGCATCTTTCAAAAAATATATCTTGTGCTGCCTCGTCTTGTTCCGTTTTATTTATGGTATATTTTATTATAAAATTAGAAAAGTATTGTGGTGGGCCATAATGACACGTGGCATACGAATGACATGATCCCACCATAATCCCAATTGTATATACTTTGTTATAGGGTAAAGAGGGAAGTATTAAAAACGACACTAGATTTGGCGCCAATTATTAGTTCATTCTTGAACTATTAACTGCCTTAAAAATAGCATTTTATTTGATTAACTGAACTTAAGTACACCCCAATCTAGCAATATGAGTGAAATACACCCCTAAATTCTCGCCAAGTTTAGGGGTGCTCAATATTTCTCTCAAATTTTTTATTAAGAGTCTCATGCTCCTACAAGTATTTCAGACCACTTGCTATGTCATGTTATATATTGGGGCTCGGGGGTGTATCTAGGTTTAGTTAGTCAACTAGAGAGATGTTTTTAGGACTGTCAATAGTTTAGAGACGAAATTAATATTTTGAGTCAAATTTAAGGTTGTTTTCGGAAAAAACTTACTTGCACCAGGTGCATACACCAAACTAACGCAACTTCTATTATTATGTGATTTAATGAAGTAAAATACATGTTAATTACTTAAGACTAAGTAAAATAAACTATAAATTTAAACACATAATATACATGTATTGGATTAATGTATACCCGTATTTTCCATACTTCTCTGTTAGGAATGTAAAAGGGAATAAATGGGTCATAATGACATGTGGAAAAGACGAAGGACATGACCCACCACAATTGTATATATTTAGGTATATTGTGAATATAAAAGGGAATAAATGGGGTCATTGTGACACGTGGCGGATGAATAGCGTTTCAATCGCTCAAGTTTATCTTTAATACCCAGACATGACAAGGGATCCACACAATATATAGCTTAAACTTGTATGTCTTGGTTGGCTGGTCTAACTTGTCATTTTCAATAGTATCGTGGATTCAAAATTTCAACTTTATAAATTTAAAATTTTAGAATAGCAATCTTATAAAATATTGATAAGTGAATTATAATAGAATTGAACTCATATATTAAAGTATATCTCCGCCCTACATGTAGAGTTTAACCTCAATATACGGATAGCATTAAAAAAAATCTTATACGATGAGACTACCTAAAAAGAATAATTACTGATTATAGCAAATAACAGTTAGGACCAATTATTACTTAAAAGATAAACCAAGCAGACAACTTGTTATAATGCAGAAAGAATTTACACACTCTCATGCATTATTCCTTCTTATTGTGATATACTGATTAGACTTACATGGTCTACCAAGTGGCGCATAATACTAACTATTCGCTCCGTGACTATCGTTTGATTTGACACAAAATATAAGAAAGAAAGGAAGATTTTTCAAATATGGGATCTAAAATACTCATTAACTATTTATGCGATTATAAATCATTTCATTAAAAAAGATGATATTTTTTTTAGACAGATTAAAAAGAAAAGTGTATCGTGAAACTACTATTATTGGAACTTTTTAGTCACGATGAGAAAGCATTATAATCCCACAAAAGTTGATAAATAAGAATATGTGATTTGAGGTCCCTCTTTTTTAAGTTGAAAAGAACATGAGCTGACAGAATGGAGAGAAGTGAGTGAAAAGAAAGATGCCAAATAGGCATGTGTCAAATGAAAGTGAATGGACTACAAATGTAGTCGAGTTGGGTTAATTTATACAGATTTGGTCCAGAACAATGGGACCAAAAGAGACGACTATAATCTCATTTTAATGCCAAATATCTAATTTTATTTGTAATGACAAATTTGAATTACTATGTCCTTAAGCTGTCTCTCCCCCATTATTTTGGTCCCCATTCATTATTAACCATCTAGCTAGTGAATTGTATATATCATCCTTATGTCTCATTCTAAATGAAATAACATTTGAGCTAAGTGGGAGAAGAGAGGGGGGTGTTTGACCTCTCTATCGTATTCACTGCACTAAGTGGTCTTTCCCTTTCTTATTATTGGATGACTACTATGGGGAAATTTTTTTACTTATATGCACACATTGACTTACCTTAATATTCATTTATTCCTATCTTTTTTAAAAATTTCAAAAATCTCTTAATTTCCTCAATTCATAAAATCTTTCGGATATATAAATATTTTCACTCCTATTTTCAGCCTATACCACGTTTCCCACTCCTCCATTTTATCCCTAAATTCTCTCCACTTCTTTAGCAGTTACAAATTTCAAATTCATTTTGATTTTCAAAAGGTGTCTCTCTCAAGTTTATCAATTAACCTATTTTTGAATTTCAAATCTTTTCTATTTTCAATTAATGATTTCAAATTATTCAAGAGGTAGATTTCTTTCCATCACTTCAATTTTCGATTTCTTTTATTATTATTTTTTAATTTTTTCATCTTAAAAAATAAAAATAAAATTACCTCCGGCCCCTGCCCTCATTGAAATCTTATTGAACCTTTGCAATTTTAGTTAATCATATTGTCATTGAAAAAATTTCTTGAAAAATATTTATTTTCTTTTAATGTTTCTACTATTGAAAAACGTCCCAAAAAAAGAAGAAAAAAGTTGAATCTGCCATAGCACCGCCATCACTATCAAAGATACAGATTTTAAATATATCTCATTTATTTTGAGTTTTAAATTAGTCTTTGTTAGTGTTATCATTGATCTGATACATCACTGCTACAATAACCTTTGTTTTATGCAATGTATAATGTTCATATTTAAGGTATTGATACATAACTCTAATGTTGTTGAATCTTTGATTAATGTTTATCACATTCAATATAAATGTACTTTATACATAAATTTTGTGTTATTTATACACACAAAAAAGAAGCTATTTTGGAACAATTACATGTATAATGTATTTTTCTTATTTTAAAATATAGTATTTCTCAAACAAAATAAGATACATAAATTATGGAATGGATTTTGAATTCTTGACAATAATTTGGAATGGAATAACTTAATTTATGGAATCTTAATTTGATTTCAGCTCCCCCCACCCCCACCCCCTTAATTAGTGCAACAAATGGATACTATGAGATCTTAATTTGATTTTTCAACTTTTTTTCCCCTTAATAAGTGCAACAGATTGATACATAATGTATCAACAATAATGTATCCGAATCCTTAATTATGTATCCAAAATGCCTAAAAAATATGGGATTTATGTAATTATAAAAAATAATAGGAATAAAAGGTAATTTAGGTTTTACAGTATGATATTTATGTAAGTTATACAAAAAAAATACGCTTATTCATCAAAATTATTACGTAGCAGTTACACTTTATTATAGTGGTAATGTTTATCTAGAAATTTTATGATTGTTATAGTAAAGTGTTGTTATATATGTATAACGGCATATAACGTTTAAATCTCATTTAGCTATTATACAGAAGTATACAATTTCTTTTAACAATTTTATGTACCAAGAAAAGAAATATATTTATTAACCAACTTAATATATTTTAAAAATGTCTGAGTGGAAAAAAAGCAAACACTACTCATGAAACTACGACCACAATTGATAGAGACCATTTAAATACAATTTTTTTTTTTTTTTAATATTCATACTCACATAATTATTTTTTTATACATAATTTGCAAAATATTACTTATTACACAACATTTGAGTATGGTTACTATAAAAGGGTAATATTACAAAGAATACCAGTATAATGAATGACATTGTTATTATAGGTAATATATAACATGAAAAAATCAGGTAAAAGTTGACACCCTTGGCTTTTTTGTGTTTCTACTTGCAAAAAAATCCTGTCCGCCACCGAGAGCAGCCAAACAGTTACTTATATACTCTCGCTGCTGAAATCTACTGCTACTTCACGAAAGTTATGAAACAAATAATCTTAATAACCGGATAGCAGGGTACAAGGAGTTGTACACAATTATTCAACGATATCAAAGTTTAACAATATTAATAGAAGGTACGAGTAAAATGCAAAAACATATGGAACTATATCAAGGTCTGTAGTATGTATTAAAGGTCGACATGGCATCATTGACACAAACGCATCCCTAGATATGTGTTGGCATAAGTTTATGGAATTGTAAATGTTTTCTCAAATCTAGGCAAGGGCAGTAGCAACTTAAATTTGAAATACAAGGGAAGCCATCCATTTGTTCAAAAGTTTCAACACAAAATACACTCTGAATGAATTCATACAGTTATACCTTACGAAAGCACAAAAACAATTAACAAAAGAAAACAAACTAGAAGTTGACTAAAATCAGGAAACGAGAAAACAAATTGAATTTTTTGCTTATTCTTTTAGGTCGGTCTCACACAAAGCTAAAAGAAACAATACAGTTAACCCAAAACTGGTGCAGATGAGTTACATCTGATAAAGCCAGCAAATCCACCAGGTGTGGTTCATAATAATTGCCCGTCACTAGAGAACATACATGAACCAGCACAGAGTATCACATAAAGACTGCAAAAGAAGGCCAGGATATTTGATCCATTGCCTGCTAGATCTTTTAGTGAGTGCGGGTTCTACTGCTTTCAGCATTTCGTACAGGATAAAAATACGGATGAGCCTGCAATGTAGATCACAATTACAGTAGGCAATGTTTCCAAAAAATTTGAAACAACCACATACTCAATAATCTACATCTTGCCAGGCAGAAATCAAAGATTAGAGGAGAAAGTCGAAACTTTTGTTATTAAATTTATACTTGATTGAAAATTTTCATTCGTTTGAGTACATCAGAGAACTTCATTCATTCATTTATTTATTTATTAATAAGTCCAGGAAAAAAACTTTTCATAGTTACAGCTGCCTGATATACAAGTGACAAAACATATTGGTAGAGGGGAAAGGCAGCGAATATTTACCATTGCTTCTTTTGCAGTCGGTCTTTCCTGATGATCGTAACGGAGCAGTTTGTCAACAAAATCGACCGCCTAAAGATTAAGCATTGCACATTTTTGGGTTAATAGATTTCACCTTATTTTATTGTACAAGATCTAATGAGACTAATTTTCTTACCTCAGGGACTGCGAGATGTTGATTTTCAGAATTAATAAACTTTGCCCATGGTTTCCTGCTGTGTCTGAATGAACATTGAAGACATTTAATTTTATGCTGAAAATGGTCCATCACAAAGGATAGTTTTAGAGCTGATGATACTAACCGTCCAACAAGAGCTGCAAGATGAGGATCTAATTCCAATCTATACTTGTTTAGGTAAGAGTTCAATTCATCAGTCCCCAGAACCTGAAGACCATAACATTGGAATTTTTAAGGGGTCTCTTTTCAAAATGCATATATACAGCTCATGTATGTTTAGCCTGGTAATCTTGTAAAATATTTGGTCATTTCCCCGTCCAAAATAAAATAATTAAGAATTGTTTTAAAACCCAGTGCAGCAAGGATGATGAATAGTGAATAAGAAACGGCTGAACAAATAGTTGAGTTATACTTCCATTTTGCCAATAAATCACATCCTTACTAGGGGTTAGGTGAGACAAGTGTGATTATTTTATCAGAATACTGACATGAGAGTTCAACAGAAACACAAAGTGGGACGCCAATGAGGATAGATCAGTGTTAGCTCATCATATGCATCACGAACTTACTTTTAATCTACCTAATTCTTTAGAAAGCAGACAGGTCTGAGTTCAAGAGCAACCCACCAACAAAATATTTTGGTTGCTTAGCCAAGCCTATGGTTAGACTAATTTAATGGTACATATCAAATATCGGTATTAATGAGTACATGCAGCCTTTTTTTTTAGAAAGGTAACTTTAGTACATGCAGCCTTTTGCTAATTATTTATAGAGCAATTTGAATTATCCCCACAAGACACTTATAATGATGTCACAGCTGTCCCTCAACGCAAATAAAAGATCCTGGCCTGCATGTTATGTGATGTATTAAGCCCCCCCTCTTAACATTTTAAGCTTTGTCATGCTTTCTTTAGTATTTTGTCGTTGCTTATTCACTTATGGCATTTCTTTTCCTGACCTGCTTTGTTATGTTTTTTCTTGAGCGATGGTCTACCGAAAACAGCTTCTCTACCTCACTACCCCTTCCTTAGACCTCACTTGTGGGATTACACTGGGTATTGTTGCTGTTGTAAGGTAAAAGATAGAGAGTGTCTGTTTTTCACTATCTGGATAAGGAGCCTATTTTTGAATATTTTTGGGGTAAATGGGTGATGACATCAACCATTACAGAAATTCTCAGCAGATGAAAGGTACAGAGAGTTCAAGAAGATCAGGAGAATAATTCCCACATGCGTCTGTTGGACAATTTAGAGAGAGCCAGAGGTGTTTTGAGGGGAAAATTCATCCATATGTATGTTGTAGTACGAATGTTCATGCAATAGCTTTCTGGTCTAATTAATCGGATGGACATAAAAAAGGAAAAAAATGATAGATTTCATAGTTGCTTGCAAAAAGCAGAGGCAATGTGAATTATGGAATGATATCTTTGTACAGCCCAAACACTATTCTATCAACTGGTAATTTGCAGTAGTAAAATACTTTTGCTTGCTAATTTCCAGAAACAGAAAAAGCAGTTGATGATGTTAACAAGTGATAGAAAAAGTATGGGACAGTAAGCATGTACAGGAGTATAGGGGCTAAGCAACAATATCTCGTGCTTAATAGGACTGTATACAAAGGTCCATTTATCAAAATGACAAAAGATTGTAGAGGCCATCAGGTCTCGGGACTTTGTCTTGGGAGAAGACTGATAGTGATGCATTGGTGAGGCTTGACACATACTGGCACGTGGACAGATGAGCCCACCAATTTTCATGCTGTCTTATCGTTCTTGCTTTGACATTCCTCCTCTCCCCTCCCTCCCTTCCGGTTAAAGCTTGTTTCCTTTATTCACTGTTTGGTCTCATTTTTATGGTGGACCCTGTTTAACTTCATATGATGGGTTGTGGACTGAGAAAAATGGATTCATGTTTAACTGCATACAGTTAGTGGAAGTTTTACATGTAAACCATAATGTACTTGCACATTCATATAGCTTGACTTGGAACAATCCGAGACTATCATTCTATGTGGGAGATTATCATAATCACTAATATACAATTTCATATTGCCTGTGAAACCCTTTGATTTGGATGAATAAACTTTGCTAAGATTCTTTCAGACTTAGATTCGCATGTGACTTGCCATATTACCAAAAAATAAATAAATAAATAAAAGATGTACCTTAATTCCCAAATCATGCATACTATATACTTAAAACAAATGTAGGCTTATGAATGTCTGAACATCAAAAGGGTACGATAATAAACTTCATGGTGGATATTCTACATACCTTCCCAATCTTCACAAGTTGATCATAATTGTCATGTCCATAGAAGAAAGGCTCCTTCCGGAATATCTATACAGCACAATTCCTTAGAAGTAAGCATCAAAGTGAGAGGAAGAGGACACCTTAACACACAAGTAAGTTCTGACTTTTGGGCCTCAGATATAGTATCTGCCATTCATGCACGATTTACCAGAAGACAAACAGTCATGAATGGCATTATGTAAGTACCAAGTCATGGACCAAGTTTAAAAAAAGTAGAAAGAATAACCCATGCAAGATAAAGTCTCACGTGGGCACCTGTATGATAGCTCAAGTGTGCCGGAAAAACTAAAGGTGCAAGAAAGATAGGTGCTCACCATTCCTGCAAACATACAACCAAGACTCCACAAGTCCAACGAGTAATCATAGTCTTGCAAATCAACAAGTAGTTCAGGACCTTTAAAATATCTGCAACCACAAAGAGAGGAGGCGGAAAGTCTGTTTAAAACTACAAGGCAAAAGAAAATAAGCCCTCTCTAAATTATTAGATTATGGATGTTGAGAAGAAAAGGTATTATCTCTTTTCTGACAAAAGCAAGCAAAAAACTAGGATTCTATAATCACTTAAGTGAGGTGGCACTTAATTATAAAATCTCATGCAAGTGTAAGTGTAACATCTTAGTGGATGAGGGAATGCCCATAACTGTAACAGAAGTAGTGCCCATTGAATAAGATTCATAAATAGCTGTCAGACAGAACCCTTATGCTCTGATTCTTCAAAGCTCCAAAACCTCCCTTCTCTTCATAACACAAGCCAAATTCTTACCCCAGCTGGGTTTCTGATCCACAAAGCTCATAAAGAAATGCACTTCAAGATCCATTTCTTGATTATCCTTATCTCTGTCTCTCAACATTCCATTCCTATCACAATGAACTCTTACTCTTAGACTGCTATCTGACAATAAATCCAGCACATAAGTTTGAGTCAACATTTTAGCCCCACTATGGAAGAACTGGAAGTACAATTTTCTACATATGCACTTTTTTTCAGTATAGTTTTCTAACTATACATCCTCCAGCTCCCACCAAAGTTATCCTCTTAGATTCTAGAGCATAATGACATAATAAGTACATGAATTACCCCTAGCAGTTATATGTATAATCCTTCTTGTGTTATCATCCAAAAAATACTGCAAACTATTAAAAAACATAATTATTTCTGAACTCTCAGCCATTTGAACCCTCAATATCAGTTTCATTCCGTAAACCAGTGTCATTTCAAAGCTCAATAATTTGAATTAAGATAAATTAGATTCTCAGTTCATCCAAAACAAATTAAAAAGATGTGCATTTCTCCAACACCAGAGGGATCATTTGCTTTTGTTCATCACCAAGTACAAAAGGATTCCGAGAGAATGGTGTTCAATCGGTGATGCCAAAAGCAGTGACAAGCTCTCTGGGGTGCTGGGAAGGACACGGGATGGGTAACCCCAAAAAACCACTCAAAACAATATATCCCTTTATTACGATGCTTTGGAATGTAGGCAAGGACATAATCTCAGGTATTCTAAAGTAATAATTAAATTTGATGCTGTACACAATCCAAAATATGTTTACAAAATTTGGTACTTTGGCATAGAATGTCCAATATGATTGATTTTGACACTTGATGGAGTCCATAGACTCCTTACAAAGCTAAAGGAACTTTAGTCTTCCTTATATATCCATGCACCCTGTGGGTGCTTTAATATGCAGAACTTTCTATTACTTACCCCCAAAAAGGAAATGCTAACAACTACAAGAAAATTGAGGTTATTCCTTCACTAAATTAATAAAACCACTGAAACAAGAGAGAACCATTCTAGCATTCAAATGTTAATTTATTTGATTTTAAATTTCAGAAGACAAATGATACAAACAGCAAAGAAAAAGCGAACCTAGAAGCCACACGAACATTATATTCCTTCCCGGGATGATAAAATTCTGCAAGCCCCCAATCTATTAGCCGAAGTTTCCGCTGCTCATGATCAATCATCACATTATGGGGCTTCACATCACGGTGCATAATACCTTGAGAATGACAATAATCTAATGCCTGCAAAGGATACAGTAATACTTGAATTTTCTGACAAGTGACGCCTCAAGAAAATATCAACTGCAAGGCATAATATGGAAACATGCATCATCTCAAAAATGAGAAGAACGAAAAATATGAGATAATTCTGGCCATGACACCTGATGCAAGTAATAAGCAGCATAACAAAGAATACATCTAAGATTTTAATAGTCAAGTCTGTAACAACAGCAGCACCACAAACAACTATGTCATGATCCCAGACTAGTAATTGCCAATAAACATTTTGCTCCATTATAACATGTCTCATGCATATGCCCAATAATTTGTCTTTCAATTCTGTAACATGTTTTTTTCCTTGTACTCTAGAAATCTCATCAAATTACCCAGCAGAGCAGAACAATACAAACCTCAGCTGATATTATTACCTATCTTTACACACAAACCTCACCAGTCAACAGAAATCTAAAGAATCTGTCCTTTCCACTCATAACAGAAAACAAGGAGCTTTCAGTTGTACTCCCTCCCATCTAAAGGAACTTGGTCTACTTTAACTTTCATGGAGATAGAAAATAGAATATGTAATTGCAATTTTTTGGTTTTGATAAATCATATTTAGATACATTTTTTCTTGATAATGGTGATGTCCAGGTCAACTTGCCCACCCATGTCTAGATCATACAACAACAACATACCCAATGTAATCCCACAAGTGGCGTCCGGGGATGGTAGCGTGTACGCAGACCTTACCACGTCTAGCTACATTATTATTTGACTATGGAAGACATAATTCGCAGAACAGTTCCAAATGTGAAGAAAGGAGAGTTCAGTTAATGAGAATAGTTCAAAAAGTCGGAAAATTAGTTTTCCCCACCTAAGGAAAGAATTCAAACTTGAGGAAGAGGTCAAATTCAAAACGAAAATAGATCAAGCATTATGCACAATTGCACATAATCATTCTGTGAAATTTGTTCAAAAAGAGTAGTGAAATTCCTCATCAAAAATAAGTTTATTATCTCAAGGCACTTTGCACAGATCATCGTCAGGTGATATCTTAAAGGAGATTCAAAGGGAGCATCCTGTATAGAAATAATCTAATAGTTAATACTGTAATCTATAGCAACTGCCCATAACCAATCAGAAAATTATTGGAGATACACAAAAAAACATATACTGAAAGGCCTTAAAAATCCACATCAACAGAAAACTTGCCTTCAACAGCTCATAGATGTAATATCTAACGTCAAAGTCAGAAAGAGTTGGATAGAGCACTTTAAAATCTGTGTTATTCACATATTCAAATATAAGACTTGGGGTCTTCGACTGCTGATCTCTGACAATATCGAGTAACTTCACAATATTAGGTCCACCACAAAGATTCTGCAGTATCTTAATCTCACGCTTGATCTGCAGTAAGTGACAATAACAGATAAGTACCAGAGCTAAATAAAGGTGCGAAGATATGCTATAATAAATAAAAGAGCGTGATTCAGAGTGCCAACAAAAAGGCAAATGTACATATAACTTGCAGATATATGATAGTCCATCACTCATAAGTAATCAAGAGTTACTACAGTAAGTTGACAGAACAGAACAGTTAAGAGATATACACATGAAAAAACTCATTTGGCTAAAGAATGAAAGATAAAGAAGGTCAAAACCTGGAGATATCTGATGAGCTTGAAATATCAATAATACATTACGTAGCTCAAAAAACATAGAACTACGAAATCACAAACCCTTTTAAAAACTTGAACATTCTAAGAAATTGCTCAGGATCATAGACACAATGACTTCCAAAGTTGAAGAACATCAACAAGGCTTCTATACATTTAACAAGTTTGGCGGAAAAAAAACAAAAAAATATTTATGGATATAGTAATATGACATCAAGGATACTGCAACATTATTGCAGAATGTGGTAAATTAAGCTCCAGAAGGTGCAAGTAGCACACATTGAGGTTAAAATGAGAGGTCGCATGAGATTGTTTGGGCAGGTCATCAACCTCAAGAGGCTCCAGTCCCTAGGTGTGAAATCATGGTGAGTGGAGACCTAAAATAACATTGAAGGAAGTTCTCTTGAAATATTTATAAGGTCTTGGAATTCCTATAGTCAGCCCCAACTTGCTTGGGATTAAGGTGTAGTTGTGTGTTGTGGTATATTAATGTCCAATTAGAATATCACCAACTGATATTGTTGTTAGTTCTGGTTTTGTTCATCTTAGAAAATGAGGTTTTACGAGCTTCTGTTAAGATCTTTGATGCTTCTCCTATCCAGTTGGATCAATTTCTTCTTCTTTTTCACAACGGTACTGAGGCTAGCTTGTGTGCACCTTGATAATTCCAGGGGTATCTCCTACCTCCCACCAGCCCTACCCCTCACCAGCACAGAAACCGGATAACAAAGAAAATAAATTGTTATCTCCTACACTTTCTGTATTAAACCAAACTTTCACATATGGAACAAAACAGAAACTAAAACCTGTAAACCAAAATACAACATGAGGAGATTAATCCTTTAACTACTTGTATTCGACATCTATTACAGTGTAAAAGACTAAAAGAGGGTGCCTTTCCAAAGCTTAGCAGAAACATGTGCCTTAGTAATGATAATACTTCTAGATGCAAGTGGTGGATGATGTAAATCATGTTGAGTAAAAGGGGATGTCTCTAAGAAGATATTACCTAATTAGTTCGTGCAACTACAAGGAAAAAAAGCTAAGTCTGCAGTAAGTTCACCATAGCTAACTTAGGGAAAGGACTACAGCTTTGAGAAGCAACTAAGAGATCTACCTGCATGCAGAAAAAGAACCCTCCAAATTCCTTTCTAATCATTCCACTGCACCTTCTCTTTGGTTTCCAAGTTTGAGTGGTAGACCACATCTTTCAAAACTCAATCATTCTTTCGTTCTCATATAAGCTGATTCCAACATCTTAAGTGAGTATTATATTTCATTACTTACCAAAAAAATGAGTCTACTCTAGTTTATACTGATATAACGCACAAGTAAATGAAATGTTCTCATCCCTCAAGCTGCAATAGA
Source organism: Solanum chiquidenum (assembly GCA_029582725.1). Lineage (NCBI taxonomy): Eukaryota > Viridiplantae > Streptophyta > Magnoliopsida > Solanales > Solanaceae > Solanum > Solanum chiquidenum. The sequence continues at coordinate 6,376 of JAJOOS010011853.1, read as the reverse complement.
AGTCGTCCACCAATAGAAATTCAGCACCTCAGAATGAAAATCCTTAAATTTCTAAAAAGCATCAATTTCAAGAATAGATAGAAGCTTAATAACTAGCATTGAATACGGACATATGAAGAAGCAAAGAAGGAAAACAACCAACCTTTTTCTTCTTCACTGGCTTAAGGATTTTGATGATGCATTTTTCATTATTAGTAGTGTGAATTCCCTCAAACACCTCGCTGTACTTCCCTCTCCCAACTTTCCTTACCACCTCGTAATCATCTTGCTCCCTATACAACCAATCAACAAACACAGAAAACATCAATTCCATCTTAAACAGCCTTGAAAACACATATAATAAACAAAAACAAAAATAAATCAACAAATTACCCCCATTGAACAGTTAGGGATTCATAATCCCAATACTCTTTAGGTCGGATCACATTGATATCCGTATAAACCCGGGCCTTTGAAGGCGCGCCGGGACGGCGAATAGATTTTCCTATTTTCTGCGCCAGGGCTTCGGATAGAGTCGCCGACGGTCGGAGAAGAGAAGAAGACGACGGCGGCGGCGGCGGAGGAGGAGGTAGAGAAGATGATTTGTGTTTGTGTCGCGTGAGAGATACCGAAGTGTTGGAGGAAAAACGACGGAGCAGAGATGGGAAGAGAAGAAGGGAGGTCGCCGGAGAAGGAGAGAGGAGGCGGTGGTGGAATGAAACAATGAAGAAATGAGACGGCCGTAGGGCCATCAAACGGGGGAGGGTTATATATTTGGGTAAAATGGGATTATGCTTGAAGTGGAACCCTCCTCATTGGTTTCTTCGTCTTTGCATCTCATGCGTTTGTCTACACCTAATTCAATCCAACGGCGTCGTATACTAGCATATTCTTCTCTCTTTTTTAATAGGGGTCCTAGTCCAAATTGGAGTCCTGACTAAAATGAATCGCGCACTATGCTTAATATTACTTCCACTAAAAACGTGTTTGACATTATTGTTGGGAGACTAAAATCAATTATTTTGAAAAAAAATACTTTTGTAGAAAAATTATGTATCTGGCAAATTAGTAGAACTGCTTTTAAATATAGAAGCAGAAGCAGAAGCAGTTTTAAAAAAAAACAAAAAAATATTTTTATCAAAACTAATTTCATATATACATATTTATCAATATATCTCTTATTAATTAATTAACATATCTCATAAGTTTGGTTAAATTTCATTTTTTTTTTAAAAAAAAAAATTATATAATAAATTTTTATAAATATATTATTATTTTATATTTTACATATTATTTTATGTATAATTTTATAGAATTAGGAAAAAAGATAATAACAATATTTTTGTAAGGTTAAAAAAAGAGAAATTAACCCTTCAAAAATATGTACAATATTGATTGAAATTTAAATATGTACATTTTAATTTAATAAAAATAAAAGTTTAATAATTTTTTTATACTAGATATTTAAAATAGTTTCTCTATAAAACAATCCTAATATTAAAAGTATATTAATAATTGTCATTTTTTTTGTAATTTGACTCTCAAAAGCACTTTTTAAAAAAGATCAGTCAAATACAATTTGCTTATGAAAAACACTTTTCAAATGAATTAGTCAAACACAAATTGTTTATTTTTTCAGAAGTTATTTAAAAAAGTGCTTCTAAAAATAAGTTATTTTTAACATTAATGTCAAAAAGACTCTAAATAATAAATAAGGCTTAACCCATCAGTGACCCCCTAAATTTGGCACAAACTTTCACTTAGACACTTCAACTAAGCTTTGTTCATTTTAGATACCTTATATCACGTCTCGTTGTGTCATTTGACACTTTTTGCTGACTAAGCATAGTACGTGTGCTACACGAATTTTGAGCGCGTCAGAGACTTTTTTTGTAAATATTCTGAATTTTTTTGTAAATATTTTCTTCTCCTTCTTCTTCCTTGCTTTCTCCCTTCCATCTTCTCCACCTTCTACCATCCTCCATCACCACGCAACTTTTTAAAAAAAATCTACAATATTTTACTAGATTCCACTCTTTGATTCTTCCATCTTCTTTGAAAATCGAATTTGCATCTTGATTCATATTCAAAAATAAAATCGATTTCAAGGGAACAAAAAAAGAAATCAACTTCTTTCAAATGGAAAAACTGATTTACATTCTTACCTTCTCCATTGAAAATTAAATTGATTTCAAGGGATAAAAAAGAAATAAAGAACAACCTCCAATGAAAAAAAAAGAAATTTATTTTACATATCCTTCATTGTAAATCCTAATCGTAGTAGCACAAGAAATCATCTTCTTTTAAATGTCATATAAAAACTTTTCAATTTGGTATGATTTTCCTTATTCTCCAAAACGTATTTTACTTTGTAAACTAACCTATGTTCTTGCCTCTTTGATGGAGAAGAACAAATGAAGGGGAAGGAGGCGCAAGAAGAAGAAGAAAAGAGGTGGGGGCATGGGGTTTGGGATCTGGAAGAAAGAAAAAAAGAAAGTAAAATTGAGTTTTTAAAAAATAAAATAAAAATTTCACGTGTCACATATCAATTCGTTTATTTTTCCACATAAGAGGCGTCTGGATGTACGCACTTAAAATGTGGTTTTGAAAATATAAAAAGTGTCAAAATGACACAACGAGACGCGATATAAGGTGTCTAAAATGAACAAAGCTTAGTTGAAGTGTCTAAGTGAAAGTTTGTGCCAAATTTAGGGGGCCAGTGATGAGTTAGGCCAATAAATAATAAGAGTAATATTACTATGTACCATTTGAATACATTAAATGTAATGTTTTGGGAAATTTATTAGATGCTAAATAGTATTTAATAGCATGAATATATTAAATATAATGTTTTGGGAAATATATTACTATGTTAAATAGTATTTAATAGCAAAGGTAAAACAAACACAAAAAGATAAATTATCTCTTGATTTTTCAAACTGAACAATTATTTTTAATATAGTGAAGTAAAGATGGACAGAGGGATTAGTATCTTTTTCATTTCTTTTGGTTCACGTACTAAGTTATTTCAGTTTCCTTTAATTTGCGGATTAAGTTATTTTGATATTATAGTGCTGGATATTTAAGATTAAAGAGTCATTTGTTGTGAGCTATAAGGTATAATGATTCTAGAGATAAATGGAAGATTATTTTATCTTGTATTTAGTTGGAGGTATTAAGTAGTCCTGAGATTATTTATCCTATCAATTATAGCTTAATAATAGGATAAGTCATTCAATATACATGATGGAATATAACTTACTTCGGATAATTAGTCCTAGAATAACTTGTTCCCAACCAAACAACCCCTAAGTTTAAAATCAAATTAAGACCTTATTTGGTTGAAGCAATAAATTTATCTCATAGTTCAACCAAATAAATTTATATCTTCAAGCAAATAAAGTATTTTCTCTATATCAAAATAAGTGAATTGTTAGATCTTTTTTCATAATTTAAAATAAATGAATTGTTCAAAGTTTAAGAGATTTATTAAAAAATTCTTCTATTTTTGGCTCCTAGTTCACATTTCAAGGTGACAATTTCACGAAAAGTTAATTATTTATAGTTATGATTTTACTTTGAATCATTAATATTTTTAAGAATAGTTTAAGAATAATAAAAGGACAAAAGTAGAAAATGAATTTAATTTATGTCCTAAACTTTTTTTCTTAATGGATAGGCATTGTATCTTTAGTCCATACCTAATTTTGGATATTTCATCTTAATCTCGTGAACCAAACCACCCCTTGTAGTACATGTATTAAAGAAAACAATACATGCAATAGCCTTGGTATTATTTAATACTTTATCCGACTCATATTAGGTGTGCATTTTCTATTTTACACGGCTATTAAGAAATCATTAATCGATTGATCAACTTTACTATTTTACCCTTTGTTTATATTAATTAGCGTCTTGAAAAAAGAAATTTTGAATCTTCAAAATTTGTTTGAACTTTCAAAGTCATATTAACTGTAGGGGTAAAATAAGAAAATCAATTAATTCTATCATAATTTAGTAAGTAATCAAAATATGAGACAAATACTTTTAGTAAGATGTCATCTAATATGGGTCGGAGATTTGTACTTTGTTTCATAGTTTTTTCAAAGTATATAACTACTAAATGTATTAATTAATTATACATCATATTTAGTATCACAAGATTTATAATTAATACTAAATGAAAAGTATGGTTAAAGACGAAATTGTCCTTACATATATCAAATCAAACAATAAAGAAGAAATAAGTCAAGTATAACTAATCTTAACATTACTTATTTATTTAGTACTTTTCTTATACACATGACAAACAACATCTTTAATTTATTATGTATTACATAGTATAATTTAAATTTATTATTCGGAAAAGGGTCAAAAATACTCCTAAACTATGCGAAATAGACCACATATATCCTTCATTATATTTTGGGATTGAAAATACCCCAACGTTATCCCAAGAGACCACAAATACCCTCAAGAGTTAACTATCCAAATTCTTAGTGACGTGGCAATCCACATGAGACTAATCATTCCACCTGAGAGTTGCCAACTAGGATTCACTACAAAAAGAACTACACCTTTAGCGATGACAAAAGTCGCCACAATATCCCAAAATATTGCCACTAAAGGTTTTGAGTGATTTTTAGTGGCGACTAAGGCTGCAATAGCCATTCGCTAGTAAAACCTATTGTTTCAACAAAAAAATATGAAAATTAAATTTTGGTTGCAACCTAATTTTCTAAAATAAATAACATGCACTATCAATATTAAAAACATCCAATACTATTACGAAAATCATCAAAATTACTTCTTGATTCAAATCTCCTAGTAATCATTGTACATTTTATGCATTTACATATTACATAAAAATAAAACATATAATGTCTTCAAACTCCTCCTTGATCGATATCATTTGTGATTTCTTAAAAACAATGAAGAAAAATGCACAAAATGGGAATTTATTGCTAAAAATCAATTAAAACTTGTAGTGGAGATATTATGGGCTTTTGTGGCTACTTTTGTCGCCGCTAAAGTCTAGTTTTTTAAGTGAATCCTAGTTAGCAACGCTTAGGTGGAAGGATTAGTCCCTCATGGATTGTCACGTTACTAAAAATTTGGGGAGTTAACTCTTGAGGGTATTTGTGGTCTCTTAGAATAACAACGGAGACACTTTTTATCCCAAAATGTAATGAAAGGTATAAGTAGTTTATTTCACATAGTTCAGGGGCAATTTTGACCCTTTTCCATTTATTAGTTAGCCAAATATAAAGAGTTTAAATTTAAACATGAATTGCTTTTGATTTAAAAGTGTTTGCCTTTCAAAATGAGTTTTTCTATACAAATTCGAATAAGGTGAACTTTAAAGCAAATACTGAATACGGGTTAAAATTTTAAAAGGAAAGGTTAATTTATTTATTTTAAAAATAAATAAATTTCTTCTTTTAAAAAAAAGACATCGTTTGGTTGTTAGCAAAAAGATGTCATAGATGCGAGGTTTTGTCACGCCCGGAGCCTACACCCTGGGCGGGACTGACACTCGAGAACCATTGTTGGCCCCAAGCGAACCCTTGGTCTGGCTTACTTACTCAGCAGAAAACTTAACTCATGAATAAAATACTTTTAAAAGTAAACTGAATTGCTCAATAAACACTTAGAATGTATCAAGATAGCATTCACTTGCCAAAAGTGGCAACTCAAGTCTCAACCATTAAAACAGGAAATAGGAAACTCAAGAACTAACATCTGACTGTCTATCTATGAAGCCTCTAAACAACTGAGATGGATGTTGGGACAAGATCCCTGATCATCCTAACAAATGAAATACTAAAAAGCAAATGATAACAAAAGAGCCCTCCAGAAAGCAATGAGGCTCACCAACTGACTCTGAATGCTCAACTGGATCAACGAGGCACTAGATGATGATCCTGGTTACCTATGTCTGCATCATAATAAATTGCAGACCAAATAACATCAGTACATTGAATGTACGAGTATGCGAGGGGAATTCTAAAATAAGGCATAAGCTTGAATGAAATCTGAAGAACTTACCTGGCTTAACTCAACTCAACATAACTGAACTCATTTCAATATAAAGAAGTTTAAAACAAGTGCAATATAAAGAAAAGCTGATTAAAATATGATGTCAACTCTGTGTGTATGCAAAGATACGTATAACTCTGAAATGTATGTAAAAATACAATTAACTATGTATATAAGAATACAATTACTTCTATGAGAGTTTCTCTAACCGACAACCATCACGTAAGAGCTATTGTGATATACAACATTTTGCCTCACCTTACCAGGGTCGTCCTATACCTTGCCAAGGGTATAGAACCTGAACTACTAAGTGGATCCACTAGTCTATGCTACAAAGCACTAAATGAATCATCTAAAA
>JAJOOS010011852.1:0-20383 GCA_029582725.1 Solanum chiquidenum | reverse complement strand
CTTTATTTGTATATATGTTTTGGTTTGCTTCTGCCTGTTTATATTGTTATTTGCCTACTCTTGTTTAGTTTCTACCCTCAGACCCATTACTTGTTGTTCCGGGTTACGGGTTGGCTTACCTGCTGGTGGGTTATAGTAGGTGTCATCATGACTTGAGAAATCGGTCGTGACAGCTTTCTCTGCAACAACCGCGCCTGCCCTCACCAACTCGTTCTAGTCTTGCTGCCTCGTCTGGATATTTGGGGATTTCGGAGAAAATTTCGTACCAAGGAACAACTTCCGAACGATTTTGAAAAGTGTGAGTCGGGGATTCCCATTTTTGCCCCTGTTCCTATTTGAATTTCTTCATCTTTTACCCCCAAAAGGGATTTTATTTTTTTCGGCTATAAATACTTCCTCTTTACTCTTTGTTTGGGAAAAAAAAAATTGAGAAAAGTTGACAAGAATTTACATAGAAGAGAAATGTAAGTTGAAAGCCATTGGAATCAAGAATAAAGATATAGCAAAAATTACTAGTCATAGATTGTTTTAATCGATCGAAATATATAGAAATAGGCTCTTAACGATAAGAACTTGGAAGTTTAGATTTGGGTTTTCCCCTGTTGCCGTCTGTTAGAGTTTTGTGTGGTGGAAACTTCTCTGTCGGTTTGTTTGGTCTCAGTTCTCTGCCTCTCGAAAGGTAGTATTCATCTCATTTCAGGTCTCTTTCGTTTCTTAATGTATCGACTACATGATTCTCGACCATTTGAGGTGTTCAAGCACTAAGTTTCTTTTTTTTTTTTTAAGAATATCTTAGCTTATTGTTGACTGCAGATCATAGATGTATTAACTTATTTATTATTCAAATGTTGTTGTTTGTTCCCGTGTCTGTGAAGTTTGATAACTCCCATTTGCTTCGAGTTCGTTTCTCATTACTAGAATTTTCTCGTTTCATTGTTGTCCCGTCTGGTTGGCTGAGAAAATTGGGATTCAGCCATGACGTTCGAAATCACCTTCTATAGGTGATCCCGAATTTTCATGATCTAATAGATAGGTCGTTTTTTTTTTCTTGATATATATGCCGCTTTCTTCTTCTTGTTATTGTAACTGATGTAAATCGTGCGAGCTGCCTCATTTTCCTTCTTTTTTTATGATGTTTACCCCTTTGGATTTAAAGCTAAGTATTGTGACCAGCATGTTAGTTTTTTTATATTCCAAGTTTGTACCTAACAACTATAGTTTGCATTTCCTTCTTTACTCTTCATTTTGGGTTAGTTTATTTTGAGTCTGTCTTAACTGAGATTAAACCAAAATGAATTGGCGAGTTGTTTGTTTCAAGCTGCTGGAGTTTCCTTTTGTGCCGATTTTCTTTGTTGATTTTCTACTGTCTTAGAAAGACTATTGTCTGTATGTCTTCATTATTTTCACCTTTAAAACATATTAAAACTGAATTTAATTATTTGTATCTAAGACACACTTCGATCTAATGGTTTTCGGCTGCCTCCTTTTCTCACTTTATTCATGTCGATCAGATTTCGTTACTTTACTACATCCCCACTCTTTATACGGAATTTGATTCCTTCATCAATAATTGATGTTGTTTCTTATATTGAAAGTTCCGAGTGATAATTACTCAAGAATGTGAAAAATGATTGCCTTTATTGTGTTATTAGTTTCCTCATTTGTAGTGAGTTGATTTTTAGTTAAAAGTAATATTGTTGAGACAAACCTTTAACAAAGGTTCCGACTTATTCATCTTGTGTCTAAAATCAATAATTATTATCATTTTAGAGGTATATTCCTTGGCTGATTTATGTATTCCCCAAAGTGTGTTAAGTAATGATTTGTTTTGGTCTCAAATGTATAATCTTGCTTTTGTAGTTGCCAAATTTGACTTTACCGACTTCAGGTTGTCTTATTTTCTTTGGCCCATAACTTAGAGTTAAATTATTGTTCTATGTGTCCACAATTTGTTTGTTTCAATTACTGGCCAAATTTGCTAAAAAGGGAATTAGTTGGAGACAATAGTATAAGCGTGAGGAATCTGATCATCTTGGCTTTCCTTTGGTTTTCTCTTCATTTATTTGCATTTTGTTAAACTCACAGTTACTGCTACTTATTTGCAATATGGATAAATTGTGTTCCTTTTGATACATTCATTATCTAATGACCGGTTCAGAGATATTATTATTGGTTACGGATTCTTCTGTTCTTTTTCTTCGTTTTGCATGTGAAATCCGTTCGAGTTCACTACAAACTCCTATCTTCTTCTTGCATTTCGGGAGAGCCGTAAAGGCTCAAAATTCTTTCTTATAGAGTCAGCTGGCTGTGAAAATCGAGGAACAAGTCCCCTAAAAATTGATGAATAGGAATCGGAGTCGATATGGATTTGTATATACTAGGTGTATACGAAAAATGAGAAGAGGGGCTTAAAAGGCCCACTCTTTATTCGAAAAGTTGTATTTTGTTATTTTGGGCCTAAGACTTTGTCGTTTTATTTATTATTATCTTGTTAGAATTTAGGACATGTTGAAGATGGGCCTAAGGCTCAAAGAAATAAAATTCAATTTAGTCTAGGACAGGTATAAAAGTGGCAAAAATTGGGCCTTTGGCCCAAAACAAAAATATGCCCAAGTACTGGTCCAGGCGGACAGGAAACCAGACTCGGGCCCGAATTTCCCTATTTACTTTATCATTTTATATTTGTTTACTTGTCATTACTTGTTATTAATCTTAAGGTTACTACAGTTTAAACTTCACGAATGATAGCCATTCTGAACCGATTTTAAAAAAAAACAAAAAAATGTAACTAATTAAGAACTCGCATTCTTTGATAAGTAAATAAATATATATATATATATATATAAAATTTTGTAAACTATTACACATGGATATATCTTAATCCCTTTTTCTCCCTTTCCCGGTCCTAATTATAACAATTGTTCAAATCAGATTAAGTTAAAATGTTTTAGCCAAATAATTAATTGTCGGATAATCGCGTATTAGCGGGCATTTTCATTAGATTTCTGTTTTAGTCTTTTGAAAACGATAGTTTTTTTTATTTTTCTTTAAAATTAAGTGGCGACTCTTAAATCAGTCTTAAATTCATTTTTAAAATAAAACAGTGGCTACAAGAGGTGGAGAATGATGTAGAAATTTGATACAATTATAATAAAGTACTCTGCTCTCTATGGGAAAGTTGGGATACTCGAAACAAAAAGTGAAGAAGTTTAAAACTATATGGTACTTAGAAATGAAGAAGGACTAGGAGGCACTGGAATTTCTACTGTTCCTTCCAGCATCAGTAGAACTTTCTTCATTGAAGGGCGAAGTGATGGTTCCTCTTGAATGCACCAGATGCTTATTTTCACCATTCTCTCGAATTGTCTTCTATCAACCTCCTCGTCCCTAACTAGTTTATCTAGGTCTCCTGCATCAAAGCAATTGTAAACCCAGTTTTCAAGAATTGCCTCATTTTCATCGAGGCTCATATCAACACACTTCCGCCTGCAAATCAATTCCAATAGGACAACACCAAAACTGTAAACGTCTGCTTTCACTGTCACTGGCAGATTTCGGTGCCATTCTGGTGCAACATAGCCTCTGGTCCCTCTCATCCCTGTGTAGGTTCTTGTTTGGTCTTTCTTTAAGAGCTTGGCCATTCCAAAGTCAGATATTTTTGCACAGAACTGATCATCCATGAGTATGTTCTGAGGCTTAATATCACAATGGATGATTTGTGTTTCACACTCGTCATGCAAATATAGGAGCCCCCTTGCAATATCTCGAGCAAAGCCACACCTTTCCTCCCACGTTGGCTGTTTTTCTGGTGTAAAAAGTACGTCTGCGAGTGACCCATTGGTCATGTACTCATACACCAGAAGCCTTCTTGATCCCTCCAGGCAATAACCAAGGAGGCGGACTAGATTTCGGTGATGTGTCCTTCCAATGATTTTTATTTCAGTTTGGAACTCTGTTTCCCCTTCTACCAATTCTTTGTCTAGTCTCTTAACAGCTATCACTTTCTGGCCTTCTGCCAAAATCCCTTTAAATACTGTTCCAAATGCTCCCCTCCCTAACGCTTCTTTGAAGCCACTGGTTGCCTGCTCTAGTTCTGCATAGGAAAATGCTCGTGGAGCAACATCCTCACATAACTGAACACTTCTACTATCCTGGATTTTTCTGTAAGTCCAAACATGATTTCTGTTAATGAGAAATCCAGAGATGCCTAACACCAACAAAGCAAAGACAGCCAATGTAATGCTGGCAATTAGGATGTCTATCCTTAGCTTTTTATTAGGCACCCTTTCGTTGGATATGAAATTAGTGCCCACCTTGACCAATACTAGATTAGAATTACGCAAGTCTCTCCTTCCATACCTCAGAGGCAGCCTTTGCTTTCTACACTCTCTGTCTATGAACAGAGCAGCCTCACAGTTACAATCCTGTAGACATGCTTGTTCACAATCTTCCTTGGTCGTTCCGGCCAAAACAACATAAGTAATATCTTCCCATCCTGTGTTTTCAACTGTTCTCATGTCATAGTATTTGGAAGTGTTCTCCTTTAACCAACAGGTTTCTGCAGTGAAATTCCTTTCACATCCCGCGCTCCTATTTCCTGGCATTACAAAATCAAATCCCGGAAGACACAAACATTTGGCTTGATCTTCTATATTGATGCAAAAACCATTAAGCCCACAAAGGCCTTTTGGATCACACCTATCATTTGTTGATGACCATATCACGGAGGTGTTCTGTTGGTTCAGAGAATGTGAATAAACTCGAAAAATACCGTCAGCATCAATTTTCATCATATAGATGATGGTCCTTTCTCTACGGTAACCTGTGGTTAGATTTTTTAGACTATTGGTGGACTTGAGCAAGTAGAGGAGGCCGTCATCATCAAGATGCAGTGAAACATTATTCCCTACTCCACCGGTTTCTGTTTGGTAGTAAGCATATGTGGGACTTTCTGGTGTATTGACAGGGTACTGAACGAGGTTCCCATCATGTTGCATTTTGAGACGGAAAATCCCTAATGAGTCATCTGCTTCCGAGGCACTCGAGAACAGCTCTTGTCCAGCTAATATATGCTGACCAGGTAAAAGGGTGTTTGTTGGATTGTCAAAACTTTGCCATATGATACTGTGATCAGAATTATAGAGCACAAAGTTGCCAGTATCCAGCATGGAAGCTGAAGCAATGACTTGATATCATCATCTAAATAACTTTTTTTTATTTGTGTCATACAATAATTATATCTATTTTCTTTTGTTATTTATTGTAATTCACACTTTAATTATAATGTAATTTTCTTTTGGACAACATCTGAAGTTTCATATACAATGAGAAAAAAGGTGAACTTCATTCGAAAAGTTTTATATACACTGTAGATTTTAATAGGAGTATACCAAGAACATTTGTTAGTCCATACAACTTTACTCTTCGGATAAATTAGTGTACACCCTATTACAATCGTGACTACATTCATTCCCTTGTCTTTGTCCTTATGTTTTGATTCTAAATTCTCATTTTAATAAGATCTAGAGCTTTATAATAATAATGTATAAATTATATTGTCTTTGGATTAACAGTTTGACACATAAATTTAATAGAGTTTTTTCAGGTTCAATCACGATTATTAGGATATGATAAGTATTTGTAAGAAGGATTTATCATTTTGTTTTCTGTAAATGTTATTGTTGGCGTCGTATGCATATAAGATGGGTTATGTGCAATCAAGATATATTTTAAAATGCATTGTTGATCCTTACATCATATTGGCGACAATAGTTTTAATCATGATAAAAGTAATTTAAATAGTAGAATTCAATAGACACCAACATATAAAGATTTATATACTAAATAAGTCACCTCATTATTACCACTTTGAGCAATTTTCAATAAATCATGTGTTACATCGTTTAAAATTCTATAGATATTTTTAAAAATATTCTAATTCTTAATAAACTAATAAAAAGTTTAAATACTTCATATATTTGTCTTATAAATCCATTTAAACATTTTGAATATGTACCCGATTAAATTTTGATAATTTACCTTTATTTATTAACTTAAATGTGTAATATACACATGCAAAGCACGTGTCGAGAACTAGTATTACTAAAAGTGGGAACAAAAAAAGTTGAAAGTTGAAATATTATTTTTCCCCTACAATAGATTAAAATATTATAAATATGTAGTTAATTACATGTTTAAATATTAGTAATAATTAAATTATTACATTGAGTAAATGGAGAGTTCATTTGTTCAAAAGAGGATTGTTTACTCTTCGAGATTTTAATGGAGGTTCATTGCATATATTTAATATTCTTAAAGTTGTTCTCTTTTATCTATTTTGGCCCTTTGAAACCTTCAAATAACATTAAATTTAAAACTTTAAGATGTCTTTTGGTATTTCTCTATTTTATCTATATAAATTCATCTTTTTTGTTTCATGAAACTCACATCCAAAATTATCCTTTTCATTTTATAGTTAAAATAGTGAAGTCATCAACATCTAAAGTCTATGATATATACCTTATTCTGATTATATATCACTTTACAAAAATAAAGTGATTTTTCTATTTGATTCATGCTTTAGTTTGACTCGATGGAGAAGACTTTTGAATTTTGATTAGATATAAGAGAAGGTGTCAACAAAAACTTGAAAAATTATGTACCAATTTTGTATTTCTTTTTTCATTTATATAATGTTATGATTAAAGTCTTAAGAAGGATGTGTGTGTTTTTTTTCTTCTATGTTTTTTTTTTATATTTCTCTATTAGTCTTCTTTAATTTAATTTTCTATAAATTATTATCATAATATTTATTTGAGATTGTTGCATTTTAGTACTCATTACATGCATATTTTTATTAAATTTTAATTGTCCTACAAATTTATAACATATTGCATGACACACATGTGTTGCACGTGTTCCAAAACTAGTTAAGTAAAAGACGCGTGATATAGGAGACTCTGTAATTATTGAGGCCTGTCAATTTAGAGAATATTGTACAAGTCTTTAGTCAAGCAATGATGTTTTTAAAATTTTGCACTTGGATATACTTAAATTGACAGGAGTTAATGTGGAATTAATTGTGCAATTTTTGTAGACTTAGAATTGACAGCTTCCACTAACTTTTAAGTCTCCCATTATAAATGGTCTAGTCCGTCTAGAGTAAATTTTGGTTCGGGGGAAGAGCTAAAGTGTCAACTACGTCGCTATTAAAAACTCATTTTCATAGATATTTTAATGAGCAAATTACAGAAATCACATACTTTGAAGGTAAAATTATAATTTATCCCTTAAAAGTTTATAATTACAGAAATTCCTCAAACGGATACAATAATATAAGCGTTGATACATTAATCTGATGCGCGATATACATTAATCGTTAAGTAAGATACATTACGTTTTATACATGATACACTAATCTGATGTACATTTTATACATGATACATTAATCTGATGCACGAGATATACTAATCTGATGCGCTGATACATTAATCTGATGTGCGGGATACATTAATCTGATGCGCGAAAATGAGAAATTTTGGAAATTTATAAAACTTATAGGGAATAATGGTAATAAGTAAATTAAAAAGTGGATTTCTGTAATTTTTCCTATTTTAATTGAATCGCTTAGAAAAATAATACTTAGTTTAGTAAAGAGTTCTACACTTGATCTACACAGTTTTTTTATTTTATAATATGTTTCTTTTATTAAAAGATGGACGTACGGACCGTATTTTAATCGGTAAACTAAATATTTTTCAACAGAACTTTTTTTTAAAATAGAAAAGCTCCAGAGGATAAAAACTCTCTGCATATCTAGAGGATATCTAGACTATGGACAAAGGAAGTTCATCCGCATTGTGAGGACCCCTACCATCGGCTACACGAGTTGCGGTTGTTGCAGATTCGCTTTTACTATGGAGAAAATTGCAAGTCTCCTAAATTAGTATTTACAATTCAAATACTACAACGACGGTTGCTAGTCACTTAGCACAAAATATAGTTTCATTGTACTACATAGGGGTGTACATGACCGGGTATGTTGGAATTTTTCAAATATCAAACCAAATCATTTGTGTAAAAAATTTAAATTTATAAACAAAATTAAACTAATAAAATTCGGATTTTTTCGGGTTTTTCAAATACCAAGCCAAACCATTGTGTCAAATTTTTAAATTTATAAATCAAACCAAACTAATAAACCTCAAATTTTTTCAGTTTTTTGGTTTTTTTCAGTAAAATTTGCATACAAACATATAATTAACTTGTGCTCCAAATATTTCTTTAGTCCAACCAAAATACAATAATAATGAAATCATCATATAAAATAAATATTGCAAAGTCATAATGAAAATAATCATAATTTAAATGTACTAAATCATGCTAAAATAAGTTTAATAAGTATTAGTTACATTACTAAATATTTAAGGAAAATTAAAATTAGTTTATATATTTTAATTGTCTAAACCAATGTACAACTAAAGAACAAATATTCAATATTACTGTCATTCTTAGAGTTGAATTGATTTTCTTTTTGCAGTAGTATTAATTTAATTTTGATTTAAGTTTTATTATAATTATCAATATCTATGAACTATAATCTTTATTGGACCATTTCGAATTCTAAGTTTTAAACTTGAAATAATATATTAAAAGATAAAAACTATGAAATAGTATAAGAAATATTTTAAAATTATATCAAAGTAAACATTTTTATGTATAAAATAAAATTTTAAAATTACATATATAATGTCGGGTTGATTTGGTCTCGAGTTGTTTTTTTTTAGTTAAAACCAAACCAACCAAATAAAGTCGGGTTTTTTTTTTCCAATACCAAACCAAGTCAAACTAAATCACTAGTCGGGTTTTTTTTCGGTTTGACTCGATTTGTGGTTTGGTTCGATTTTGTACACCCCTAATTTAAACAAAGAGAATTTTGGGTCACTTTGAAGAAAGTAATCCAACGATCCGCATGTGTATTTAAAAATAAAGTTTAACTGGGCCGGCGAACCGGTGGACTGGCTATCGGTCCCTTACTGGCCGGTCTTACCCGTCTGTGCCTAAAAACTCCAGATTAGTCCAATACATTTGACTAACTGGATTATGTGTCGGTCCTGTCTTACCAGTGTCGATTCCTTAATGTGTCGGTTTTACTGGACCGAAAACTGGGTCATCCGGCCCATTTAACAAGCTTATTTCTATTTTTATTAATTTTGATTTTATGAGGTACAAATATGTCATAATATTATATCCCACTTGATACATATACATTATTAACTATGTTGTTGATGTACATGTTTGTTTGATAAATATAACATGTATATCAAATTTTATAGACATTGCGTCTAAATATAAGAGAAAATTCATTAATTTGCTCACTTTAAAGGAGACGTTGCCTCTAATAGTATAACAACTTTTAAATGTACTATTTTATAATTACTACTAATATATTGATTAGCTCACAGTGATTCACGGTATCCCAAAAGTCGTTAACTCTAGAGTTATTTAGAGGTTTGCCAAATTTTTTTCCGGCCATTCTCATGTGTTCGTTAACCCCCTCTCCCTCCTACTAACCATTTCCCCTCAAAGTTATTTTTAATGGACTTCAGATTTCGCCAAAGGATTTTTCTAGCATTTTATATTTACTAGCATAAAAGCAACTAAAAATACAATTAATATTAGTAGCACATACTTAAATCATGGCATGAATCTCTTGGTGCGTGGTCGCTATTTCATCCAGCCTAGTACCTCCTCATCCCAAAGGATTGCAAGTCCACCATATTTCCCAATTGCGTGGACTTGTATCATCCTATTAAACATATAACTGTCTAGTAGGCTCTGATGGTCTTGCATTTTTGTTTCTTCAAGAGCCACTAACGGAGGTTTGTGTCAATCTAGGAGCGCTCTAAAGTTCATTCTAAAATCTGATCCATTACATCCCCTACGTACAGTTCCATATTATTATGTTCATTCATCTATTAATCATGGGTTGTGTTGCTTCCATACGATTGCTCCTCCTCAATGTGGGGTTCATCACAATTATGTAGTTCCTTATTTACGGGTTTGAGGGAATTCTTATATCGATTGAGCTTTTTGAGGGATTTGATGAGCAAATAGTATGATTATTTTTTTCCGAATCTCTCCTTGAATGGCATTATTTTTACTTCTTTTAGGACTCCTATCTCCGTTCTTGTTTCCCTCATGAGTTATTTTGCTTCTTCTACCTCCTGAAGATTCACATTTTCCACTAAGTTTAGTTCTAGTTGAGGAGGGGAAGGGAGCGAGCTCGATGGAGTGTTTGGAGTGATCTGTAGTGGACTCATCTTGACACTCAAGTTGACCACAATGTTGTAGATTGGGACAGTCTCCTGCGACACTGGGACATCCTACACTATTTGAGGGGAGAAGAAAGGTGGTAAAATACTTTGTTCCGGAAGATGTACTCGAGTTAATGGGTTGAACATCAGCATCTCCCACGTTGGATAGTGTCAGAATGGGAGTTGTGGAGGCAGATTTAGTGGTGGTTGGGGTAAAATCGACTGCCATACATGATTGTTGTTCATATTCATGGTAAGTCGCATCTCTTCCGACACCACTTGAGCCACGAAGGTCGGGTTTGAGAATCGCCTCCGTAGGGATAAAGATGGAGTCCTTGACATTAAGGGGTCGTTTGGTACAAAGTATTTATCAAGTGTTTGGTTTCTTACTTCCCACCTAAAGTATTTATCAGGGCCACTGAGGATGTTTTCTGTTTTGGTTCCTTTTATGATACATGTTATAGCGTGTTATAGACAATCCATTATTTTATTTCTCAGCTTATCCTATTTACAACCCTAGTTATAAAAATAAATAAAAAGAATAGATGGAATTCCGAATTAATTAGAAATTCCACTTTAACATTTGAGTCCTTTTTAATCTAAATAATTAATTTCTTCGTTGGGTCCATAATTTTAATACATACAAAATAATTTATTTTGCCTTATTATCCTATATTTGAAGTTAAATTTAATTGAGTGATTTATTGATAGAAATATCTAAGTTGAGTGAGTTTATCGACACAAAACAAAGGTCAATGTGACTTTACTTGATAAAATCTCAAAGTTGAGTAATCTTTTGAGCAATAAACAACTCTTTTAAAATAATAAATTTTGTAAGCTAAATTATTTAAATAAATTTACTAATATAAATATAAAATATAAAATCAAGAAAATAAATAAAATGATTAAAAGAATTTGAGGGATATTTTTGTCTTTACATAGATAATCTCATGGTATTAAAACCTATGTATTACTAATACCACCAAATGAGAGGTATTAATAATACATCATATAATACCATATATGTTGTATAACTAATTCATGAATTAGTTATGCATGGACCAAAATTCCTAGCAAACATAGTACTAAATAATACCATACATAATATATGGATTATTTCTCCTAATACTCCCAACCACACGACCCCTAAGTGGTTTAATAGGTAAGTCTATCGTTATAGAGTTGATTGTGATAGTTACTTTATTAATGGAAAAGTTGATAGCTTCTTAGATTGTAGTATTAGGACTATTAATTGATAAATTATTTCTTTCAAAACAAGACTTATCACCTTTATTCTTTAGAGGGGTTGAATTAGGAGATATTTGATTTATAACAGAAGGATTAGATTTTCGTTCAACTTGTCTCCATCTTACAGCTTTTATCCTGAGTGGTTAGGGAAGCAAGTTATGAGGTGTATTAGACAAACTATTTCCAAAGGGAGTGGAGGTGGTTGTAAGAGGATTATAAAAGTAAGTTTAAAATAGGGGTTATTTTAGGGACTAAAGTAGCCTTATAGGTTATTACTGTTTGTGCCTTTTCTACCAAGTCTCTAGTATTGTTCCTTAGAAAAAGACAATTTAATTTCTTTTTTATTTGTTGCACTAATGATGACGTCACTATTGTCGTTGGTAGAAGACCTTGGTGGTGTTGGATTAGGGGTCTAAGATCGAGTCTCAGTAGCTATTGTATTCTTATCCCTAATAGTCTATTTAAGCAAGGTATATATTTGACTGTATAATGTTTTTCTTGCATTTAAAAATCTTGGATTCGAGGGTTCGTTGTCCTCGACGTTCTTTGTGGGAAAGTCACAATTTGCCATTGCTACTCCTCAGCATCTATGTTTGTAATTTCGGTTTGGAAATTAGTCCCTTTATGAGTATGAATCTGTTCTGTACATCTCCATGGCTAGCTAGAATTTCTTTGTTTGTCGTTGGTTGGATCGAACAATTTAAGGTATTGTGTCCTAGAACTCCGCATTTGTTGCAAAAACTATCGGATCCTTCATAGATGATAGGATGCTTGTGATGACCTATATATGTAAATGGATTTTTTAACCGGGATATTCAGAGGTACTTCGATGCATATGCATATCGGATCCTTCATAGATGATAGGATGCTTGTGATGACCTATATATGATGAGCTCCTATATATTGTTCCTTGTTTCTTTGACTTTCATGATATTAGTGATTCTCCCAGCTTCACCATAAATCTAGAAACCGATCTTCTAGTATGTATACATGCTCCTCAGTCTGAATCACATTAAACATTTATCTATCTATTTTTCTT
The DNA here is from genome assembly GCA_029582725.1 of Solanum chiquidenum. Classification (NCBI taxonomy): domain Eukaryota; kingdom Viridiplantae; phylum Streptophyta; class Magnoliopsida; order Solanales; family Solanaceae; genus Solanum; species Solanum chiquidenum. Next base: position 7,780 of record JAJOOS010011852.1, on the reverse strand, counting down.
GTTGGACAATAAGACACCTAGCCCTGCTTTCCCTTTTATATATTTCATAACTTTGAGTGAGACATTAAGATGGGACTGTTTAGGATGGTAAAGAAATTTGCTCAAGGTCTGTGTGACAAATGCAATGTCTGGTCTTGTGACATTTAGATACAGCAGTTTACCAACTAATCTTCTATATATTGTAGAATCTTCAAGTAGTTTATCATCCTTGACTTTTCCATTTATTTCATCATATTCTTTGGTTGTCAACTGTACATAGGGATCAAGAGGGGTGGAAGCTGATTCTGCAGCACAAAGGCCAGCTTCATATATAATTTCCAAAGTGTATTTTCTTTGGTGCATAACAATGCCTTCTTAGGACCTGGCAAACTCAATTCCTAGAAAGTATTTGAGATCTCCCAAATCCTTCATTTTGATGGATCTTTTTGGTGTTCTGAATAAGTGTAAGATCATTGTCACTAATCATCATATCATCCACATATACAAGGATTAACACTAGTGATGCACCAGTCCTTTCGATGAAAAGTGAATAGTCCAAGAGACTTTAAACAAATTCAAGTCTAATAAGAGCTTCAGTAAGCTTTACATTCCACTGTCTTGGAGCCTGCTTCAATCCATTTAGGAATTTAGTGAGCCTACATACAGTTTCTCCCCCCTGCATATTAAATCTATGTGGAAGTTGAAAGCCATGAGGAAAAGTCATATAAACCTCATTAAATAGGTCACCCTAAAGAAAAGCATTGAAGACATCCATTGTTCAACTAGGGCCAACACACTTCTGATAGTCACCATTTTTACAACTGGAGAAAAAGTTTCCTGATAGTCTAAGCTTCTCTCTAATTGAACCCCTTTGCAACAAGTCTGGCTTTAAACCTCTCAACCTCACCAAATGCTTTATACTTAATTTTGAAAATCCACTTGCATCCAATATCCTTTTTGTGAGGAGGAAAAGGAACAACCTTCCAGGTTTGGTGAGCACCCAAGGCTGAGATCTCAGCCTGCATAGCCTCAACCCACCTAAGATACTAACAAGCTTCCTCAAAGAAGGATGGTTCAACATCAGTCCCAAAATATTAGAGAAAATCCTAATAAAACCTGGATAAATGATCATAGCCAATGTACTGATCAATAAAGTAGAGAGGCTTGGTAGGACTGAGATGAGCTGAAGCTACATAATCTTGTAACCATTGTGGGGTTTTACTGTTTCTTTGAGACTTACTTTGAGCAGGAACTACAGGTGCATTTTATACTACAACGGAATCATCTTCCTCTCTTGTGGCAACTAAACCTGCATCATAACTAGGAGCAAAGTCTGATGGAAGAGAAGTGGTAGGAAAAAGCTTCAAGGTAGAGGAGTTAGGAACATCAAAAGGAAAGAATGACTCTTTGAATATTATATCCCTGCTCAATTTTTTTTATGTCTATCAGATTATACAAAATATATCCCTGGGTGAGATCAGTATAACCCATATGAATAACAACTACACTTCTAGGGTGAAATTTATCAATGTTCTACATGTTTTTGGCAAAACAAAGGCAACTTATGACTCCCATATACATAAGAGAAGGTTTCCTCTTGTGAAAGACCTCATAAGGTGATTCACCATGTAAAACATGTGTAGGTAACCTGTTGATAATGTATACAACACTGAGAATACAGTTCAAATATATGCTTGTGCTTTCTTTCAGCAATATTATTTTGTTGAGGGGTATGAATACATGTCCTTTGATGACTAATGCCTAAGCTAGTACATAGATGGTGACACTCAGCGTTGATAAACTTAGAACCATTATCACTTCTAATGGATTTAACAACATAATTAAATTGAGTCTTGACTGAAGTAAAGAATTTTTTCAACACAACACAAACATCACTCTTGGCTTTTATTAGAAAGATCCACAACATCCTAGTACAATCATCAACTATAGTAACAAAAAATATGTTACAATCATATGTAGGGGTTTTGAAAGGACCCCAAACAACTATATGTAACAACTAAAATGGAATAGAAGATAGGGAAGTGTTTTGTGAAAAAGGTAGTCTATGTTGCTTAGCTAGAGGACAAATGGTGCAGTTGTAGACATTTTGGGAACATGTATTAGTAGGAAAAACAAGGGCATGTGCTAAAACACTGGATGATGTGTGTCCTAGTCTTTACTGCTACTAGTGAATTTGAGAGTCTGCTGAGGAAGTATCAGCATGTGTTAGATATGTCTGACATTGTGTGTCTTTGGAACTAAGGAAGTTATGTGTAGGGATATGATAGAGACCATCATTCTCTCTACCAATCAGCTTCACTTGCCCACTGAAGAGGTCCTGAATGACAATAAAGTCAGGAAAGAAAGACACAACACATTGTAGTTCTTTAGTATATTTTGAAAGTGATAGCAAATTGAACTAAAAAAACATGAATAAGGATGACATTATTGATAGTATCTTGTGGATTCAAACTACTTGAACCAGTGTGTGTGATAAGAGTAGTAGTACTATTGGGCAATTGTACAATCCTAGGTTTATTTAGTGAAAGTGGATGTTTATGAACAAGCATATCAACATAGGTTGTCATGTGATTTGTTGCACCTGAGTCTATAATCCAGCCATTATGTGCAGAATGACTTGTGAAGACAGTTACATTACCTGCTGAAGGATATTCCTGAGCTAAATTGGCACTTGAATGAGAATTAGATGCTCTTTCAGTGCCTTCATGTACATTAGTCTGACCAAGTGGTTAAAATCTGACTATATTGCTCATGTAGCACAATCATACGTTTGTGGTAATCAGATTGATCAGTCTGGCTAGTGCCTCTGACATATCCTTGACTTTCACCATGATTCCCTGCACTTGTACTCTTGTTGTAATCCAGATCTCTTGCAGACCTATGGTTGTGTCCAAAATCACTAACCACATTGTTGGTTGGTTGATATTGTCTCCTTTCATTATGAGGTCTTCCCCTCCAGTGTTAGGAGAGTATTTCCCTTTCTTCTTCCTTTCATACCCAGGAGGATATCCATGAAGCTGATAACATATAACCTGGGTATGACCTGTGCGTTTGCAGTAATCACAAAAGGCATTTGGATCATAGGTAAAGGTGTGAGGTGGTCTTGATCTAAACACTAATGGTGTTGGATTTTGATTAGTGAATAGTGCATTCAACTCAGACGAACTAGCAGATGATTGTGAAATAGTGTATTGGCTTTCCCTTTCAATTAGCATAGAATATGTTTTATTGAGTGAGAGTAATGGCATTATCATCAGAATTCACCCCCTAGCTTATTCATAGGACTTATTAAGGTCCATAAGGAACTGTAATGATTTCTGGTTGTGCATAAACATGACAAGTTCCCTTGAATTGGCACAATTACAGCCAAAAACTAGGGTTAAGCTATCAAATTCCATCCAAAGTTCACTCAGTCGAGCAAATTAGACTAGGATAGAGCTAGTACCTTTGCTGATGGTGGAAATTTCCTTATGATGCTAAAAGATACGACTTACATCGACCTTATCATATCTTCTCGAAGATCATTCCACACAACAACAACAACATTTGTAGAGTAGAATATCCATCCAAGCATCTCCTTCGACACACAGTTCATACGCCATAAGAGTACAATTGCATTACACCTTTCCCATAGATTCATCAAATTAGGACCACACGCCTCCTTTTTACAGGAACCGTCAATGAATCCAATCTTGTTACGACCTGGAATTGCATCTTCATGGAGCGACTCCATATAGAGTAATTATCAGCTCCAGTCAATTGAATTGAGCTGAGAAAAACTCCAAAATTGTTAATAGTATGCAAAAAAAAGAGGATGATTCTGGCTCAGCTTCTCAGGTAACTCGTTTCAACAGTCGACATAGCTTCACCAGATGTGAAATGAGTAGCACAAGTAGTGTGTGTTAGATCAGAAAGTAATTACGACAGTAATTGATATGCTCTGATACCATGTTAGATATCTTGTAGAATAGTTTCTTTTCAATCAGGAATGTTCTATAGAGAATGAAAATGAGCTTCATTGATCAAAACAGTAATACAAGTTAAGAGGTTAAAATATTGTTGTAACTAACATAACTAACTTTTGCTAACTAGACCTCTAACTCCTATTAATTACATACAAATCCTTACTAATTACATAGAGGTCCTTGTTGTCTTATGCAATCCCTTCTTCATTACACTGCAACCATATTTGCAAATGAATGAATGAAGAGCAAACTATAGCTAGCAGAATTAAGATTATGTGTATGTATGGTGATTTATTTCATGGAGAAAGGATCTTATATTTATAAGTCCCCCAAGTACACTTGTGCCAATTAAATAATTATTAATTAATTACGAAAATTATTTGGATGAACACTATGCCCATTACCTCCACCTATGCATATATTAATGAAGTTTAACATGTAAGATATCTTTTTGCTAAACATAAAAATCATGAAAAGATACGATCAAATTATTAATTAACGGCTGAAGGAAATAAATTAATGTTGCTCAGCTTATGCTTAATTAATTAAGAGTAACTGTGACAACTTGACTTCTTTCTTAAAATTTGTACTTTTCTTACACTCATAATGTTTAATGGGAAAATGTATAAATTTCCCCTTAAGCTTGTTCCAAAAAGTCACTTACACGCTTAAACTATCATGGTGACCTATTACACACTTATACAACTCAAAAGTGAATTTTTTTTACCCCTAAAACTGACATGGCAAAAAAATAAAATAAAAATAAAACAGAGGTGTGTCAGTTTGAAATTAAATTAAAAAAAAGAATTAGAATTCTTTTTTCACCCCCACACCTTTTCTTCTTCACCCCCCACTTATTATCCTCTTCTTCTTCAATCTTTATTTTCATCACACTTCTTTATTTTTCATCACAATCTCAAGCACAATTTTTTTTTGATTCACAATTAGGTTAATTTCTATAAATCTGTTAGTGAATAATTATATTTTATCTAGAAAAGTTTTGGTTGATTTTTTTTTATCTAATTCATTTTTTTTTACTTTGTTAAAGAAATTTTGGTTGTTAACCACTTTTGGGTTTGGTGGTGATAACAATTTTATGGGTTTGGTGGTGATGGATGGCAGGTGGCAAAAATTAAAAGAGGTAATTGAAGGTGGTAAAGAAGAAAAAATCGATATTGATAATGGTGGTGGTGGTATTTGATTGTGGTGACAAAGAAGAAGAAGAACCAGATGTGATATAGTGATGGTGAAGAACAAAGAATTGATAGTGAAGGTGGTCGGATATGATTTTCCGGTGAGATGAAAATTGAAATGGGTGGATTTAGTGATGAAGAAGATATATTTATTAGAGAATTAAAATAATTAATTAGAGTAAAATATAGTTAACAAAAAAAGTTAATTAATAAAGAAAAGAAAATAAAAAATTATAATTGCTGACATGACACTGACGTAGCGCTGATGTGGCAGCGAGTGTAATACACCACATACTGTGAGAGTGGTGTTACATGTCTCAGGGTGGTAATAAATTCCCTTTTGAGTTGTAAAGGTGTGGTATACGTTACTTTGATAGTTTAAGCGTGTAACAGACTTTTTGGGACAAGTTTGGAGGGGGGGAGGGGAATCTATGTTTTCCCCAATGTTTAATTACAATGACATCTTGTTGATCTAACAATCATAAAAATATCAGATGGGATCGATATAATATTTTCATATTTAATTAGAGATTTTAGATTCAAATCGATTTTGTGAATGAAAAAAGATATATATACAAAACGCTTATTTTTTTAGTAGGCCTTATTTTGATGAGGAACCAGTTGAAAAATTTTACGTAAAATGAACATTATATCAGTTGAAATGAAAAAAGGTCAAAATATTCTTAAACTATGTGAAATTGAACGAAAATGTCTTCAATTCATTTTCTTGCCCATTATTAGCACTATTTTTTTAATTGCATCTAGCACATTTGACAAATAAGATAGAAAGAAAAAAAGATCTCCAATTAATATTTATGGTTGCACAATTTGAAGCCAGAGGCGGACCCATGTGTGCCCTCGACGGTGCACGTGCACCCAAACCATTTGGCTGAGCTGGTTTAGATACCTCATACTTTGAGGTGAGAGATTGGGTTCGAATCCCATTTACTATGTTTCCTGAAATTTAAAAATAACGAATAAAATAAGGGGAAGACTAGTTTTGAACTTGCAACCTCATGGTGTAAAGTGAAATTTAAAACCACCAATCCACAAATCAAACTTTATTTTGCAAGACCATTTAGTTCATATATATACGTTAGTATATTAGTTTTATATTTTTATGTTTAAAAAAAATATATGAATCGGCATTGGATGACATGCTTTAACTAACGTGCATTAGTCATTGGTGATTCACCCATTGTCTTCAAATCCTGGGTTTGCCTTTGTTTGCAGCTCACATGGCACTACAAATAGGTATACAATCCCTACAACAAAAATAGTGTAACTTTTAGCGGCAATTAGTAAATATATATACACATTAATAAAGAGTGTTAAAAACAAGTATTAGTCATAGACATTTATTTTAAAACCAATGTTAGTGCGGGGAATTTTATAATGCATCTGTGATCCTGAAAGAGAATCTCAATGAAATTTTTTATCATGTTAGAAGCACAACCAACAAAAGATATGTGAGACTCCATTAACTTTTTGACACGTGGATAAGTGGGTCATTTGTCTACTTTAAAGCTAAAACAAAATAACAAAAAGTACAATAACATTTATAATTGATATACTATATCCCATCAGAAATAATTATTTCACAGAATAATTATAAATATGATTGTGGGTCCACTTTTTTATACTTGTTGAATCTTCATTTATATCAAATAATATTTTTTTGAATTTTCTACGTAATGTTATTTCATAAATCAAATAATGGTCTTGTTAATTTTATTAAAAATCAAAATTATATATTTTGATATTCAAATTGAATTTGTATTTTTTTAAATAAAAAAATTAGCGTTTTTACTGATGTTTAGAAAAAAAGTTGACATCCATGTTGATGCTGAAAAGAAATAAAAAATTAGTTTTTCCGATCTTGATTCTCTCGCTAAATCTAACAATATTTAATTAAAATAAATTATTATTTCACAAATTTAACAAAAATGATACAATATTTTAAAAATTAAAATAAAATAAATGTACTCCAGTGAATGTTTTAAATACTATTTTATTAAAAAAAGTAATGGTGATAAAAATAAAAATATAAACTATATTAAATCGTACATTCTACATCAACTTAAATCTTATACAAATTGGATTAACAAAATATTATTAGGATAATGATACTTTTTTAAAACTTTTTTTTTTAGTAGTGATACTTTGTTTTAAACAAACATATCCGCAATAACATTAATATAATGAACTTCTTGTTAGGTTATACTATTAACCATGTGTTTTGATATAGTATTATTATTGAACAATTGTTTATTCATTTATTCAATTCAATAAAGTGTTACATTATATAGATCAATTTGTCATATATGTGTCCTTAACTTATATAGTAGATGATTTTGGTGTATAGAGTTTAAGCTTATACACAGAAGATTAAATCACCAGTTCTTATAAGTTAAAAGTTATAGTTCACAATCGTAGATGGAAATTTGGACAAAACCATCAGAAAGATTGTAGCATGAGATTAAATGTAATTTATCTTGATTATGAGAATGGTATAGTTCTAACTTCTCGTGCTAGTGCATTTTGTATGTATTGAACGGGACCGAGCAGAGATAGATGTTTTAGACTGATTGATAAAAACATATTCTCTAAACTGTTAAATGT